>PVIC010014384.1:0-36645 GCA_004025085.1 Thryonomys swinderianus | reverse complement strand
GTCCTCAGTGGTCTCCCCACTCTCTCCACTCTCCTGACTCTCTGTAGCCTCACACTCTAGAGAGTCAAACCATTCATCCCAATCCCACTGTTCAGCTCCATCAAGTTCTCTACCCTCCCTGCTCATGGTGTTCACAGGAGAGCACAAAGGATACTACAAATCAGTCAACGAAACTTCACCTCTCCACCTCCTCCAAGTACGCCTGGACTCCCACAAGAGTTGCTGCCCTCAGGACTCAGTCTTATATAGCCAACTGCTGTGACTTCACACTGGCTCCTGTGAGGTCACAGTTCTGAGGGGCCTGGGACAGCTGCCCCTTGGCCACCTTGCTCTTGGCCACCGGGACCACTTGTAATCAAAAAGGTCACAGAGTGTATGGCCTGTGTGGGTTATGGCGCCTGAAGCTTAGGTTGTTACCAATGAAAACCCTCAGGGTACTTCAGAATCCTTTTCCCCTTGTATCTGAGAATCCGGAGTCCCTTTCCTGTTTATAGATCTCCTGATGTTTACACTCAGCACATCCAGTTCCTTTTTCTTTAATGTTACTGGTCTCAAAGGGATGCTACAACCTCAGTGACATGAGAACAACGTAGTGTTCTGATTACCAAACATGCTAAGGCACAGGTCCTGGCTGCACTCCCTGTATGGTCAGTACTGTTGTGGGAGTGCAGGGCCCCCCACACACAGATGAGTGTCCCGCGAGCACCACACAAATCAAAGGACCTGTTTTTCACTCAGTGCGTATTCTGTGAAGAAAGATTACTAAAACAAGTATTTACTATTTCCTTTTTTAGCAATACTTTTCCTGTGTCATTTACCTTTTACATTTCTCAGTTGAAGATGTAAAAGCCACTTTATAGTTTGTCTGTTATTAACTTATATTTCAAACAATTGAGAGATTTAAAAATTACAACTGACCCTGATTCATAGCTGTATAATATATTTTTATATATTTTTAATATAAATCAATTGAAAGCAGCAATTTGAAATCCTCTTGAATGGTTAGTTTAACCTGAACAACAACCACCACATAAGAATAATTCTACAATCAAATTAGCAGTCAAATAACCAACGGCAAGTGGAAAATCGGTCAATGTATATATAGCCAATTCAAAATGAGACATTTAAAAAATGTAAATCTCTCTTTTCATTGTTGCAGAACCATCTTCAAATATTTCTATGAGTAGGAAAATATGTATTGAAATAGTGGCCACCTATCAGGACTGTGCTTAAGTCTTCCAACCGTCAACTCTCAGAAGAGACATCTGGACCAGCTGGAGCCCAGAGCAATGGAAAACAGCTCTCAAAGCCCATGGTCAGGCTCCACACAGTGGGAAAACCACATCCTTGGGCCTTCCTCGTACAGATGTAGAAAGTGAGGGCAATAAAGCAATTATTCATTGGAAAAAACATTGCCACAAATATGTTAACTGAATGAAGAATAATTTTCTTATGATAAAAGTTTGGTCTTTTTTTAATGTTTAGATTCTAGCTCTTCTCCTTTTTAAGATGAAAAAGTGGTTAAAAGTTAAATGAACTTGTCTGGGCTGGAGACTTAGCTCAGTGGTTCTGGCACCTGCCTCACAAGTGTGGTCCTGAGTTCGATCCCCAGTAACCATATACAATGCTGGGCATGATGACTTATGCCTACCAGCAATCAATACCACATACAACAGTGCCGGGTATGGTGGCTCATGCCTGTAATTCCAGCACTCGGGAGGCAGAGGCAGGAGGGTTGCTGAGTTCCAGGCTTGTTTCTTATCCCTTTCTTCTGTTGTCTTCTTTGATAGCTGAGTTTGTTTGCAACTTGAGAAGATACTTCCCTCCAAAATGTCTTTCCCTCCAGGAGTTGGAGAAGGGGAGTGGCATTTCTCCAGGACTCTGTGTCCCTTAGTGTCACAGTCTCTAGAGGTCACACTGACAGGGACCACCTCACTTGCATCACACACACAGACACAATGGCAAATGTCTGAGGTCACATTATGGGTCATTCTTCCATAAAGAAAGCATGGACACAGAAATGCAACTTCGAGCAGGAGAAAGAAGTGGGAAATGATGACTGATGGATAAATATGCCATTTCTGAAGGTTTATTCTCAGCCTTTATGTTCATGTCTTTTTTAGAAAAGTCATCCATTTTTCTTCATGGTTTATAGCATATTAAATGAGCTAATACAGTGCAATACATGTGAAAGAGTTCAAATATCCCTTACAGAAATTTCTCTTTGTCACAGAGCAGTCTCAGAGCTGAGAACCTAGGGGACTGTTCTTTCTCTGTTGTTTTTGGTGGCCTTGGGGTGACAGTAAGTTATTTGCGAATTTTGCTGATTACACTTACAGATTTTGAAACGGGTTTCCTAATCTCTAGCAGTAAACAGCTCTTCGAAATAGATAGGAGAGTGACTATAATCTCCACTTAATTTAAAGGAGATTCAAAGAAATCAGTGTACAGCCTCGGGGCATAGATTTGGTGACATTAGGACAAGATGTAAATCCTACAATTAGACTACTCATTAGTCACTCTCATTTCCTGCTGTTCTTCACAGGGATTTCAGACTTCTAAAACATTTGCCTTTTGAAAGGTGACCTGGAGTTCTTAAGATTTCCCAGCTAAGACCTCACAACTGGTCTCCTCATTGAAGGTTAAACCAGAGGGAAAACTTGTTTTCCTGAGGCAAATTCTTACAATGTTGCCCAGGCTGGTCTTGAACCTCCAATCTTCCCATGTCAGCCTCCAGAGGAGAAACAATTACAGGCATGTACCTCTGTGCCAAATTTAGAGGGGAATTATTTATCATTTTATCATTTACTCTCAGACCCCCAGTGGTGACGCTGTGATATCTAGAAGATGAGAGGGGTAGTATCTGCTGTCCTAATTCCTGTTTGTGCTGCTGGGATTAAACCCAGGGCCTCTTGTATGCTACACACATGCTCTGGTGCTGAGCTGCATGCCAGCATTTCCAGATGCATTTCATCTCCACCTGGGCATCTGTGTGAACACAGAAAGGTCATATCTGGAGCATGCTGCAAGGCATGGTCGTTGGCTTTGGAAACATCCCAATCAAACACCTACATTCCAACTAGTAAAGCCTGGTTCCCCTCAGGTGACCCTCAAATTATTGGTGCTTACCCAATTTACACATGCAGATGAAGCCATGCAGGAATTGCAAATGGAGGCAATGACTCAGTGAGTCTGAGGTGAAGCCTGAGATTCTGCATTTCTACCTAGTCCCAGAGGACCACAGACCATTAAAAAAAGTCTCCGACCTGGGATCTCACCTTGTTTCAGAGCAGGTGTGTCATTGTACAGACATCATAAATCGTGTTTCTGTGATGGAGTAAATGGATTCACCGAACTTCTTCTAGTATTCCTTGATTGAGATGCAAGTGTCCACAAGCCTTAAAGAAAAATTCTCCTCCCAGCAGACACGGGACCACAGGTCTGTGCTCCATCGCATGTCTTAGGGCTCTAGCAGTGCAGGGGTGAATGGGGAATGGACCCCCATTATGGTTTCCTGTTATTGTCATCAATCATCAAATCTGTCTGAGAACTTGCCCAGTGCCACACAGACATCAACTCACTTCAACCAAAAGGCGAGACACTTCTAGAAAATTTTCATGATACGTCACACATCTTAAGAAATCATACATAACTTGGTCTCTGCACCCATTTCCTGGTACAGAACTCCTAAAACTCATGATTTCCTTGGTGACACGGTACAAGGAGCAACCTTTGGTCTAATGTTCGTCCAGTGTTTGACACAGAGTCCCTAAGCCCCTTGGCATTTCCTGGATGACAGGAGTCTGTGGTTCCAATCAAAGACCCTCTTGGTGAGCTCCAGGATAACGCTGGTTGCCAGGAAGACCAAGCCACAGTGAGGATCCTAGAACTGTCTGCTCCATCCACCATTCTCCCTAGCAGGGATGAGCCCTGGGGTGAGTTAGTGATCAGTCATACTGAGGTGAGAAAGTTAAAAATCAGTCACTTCTCTGTGAGGGAGCCGCCATAAAAATACCCAAAAGACTAGCCCATAGGAGCAGTGCACCAGGCTCCAGGGCACAAGAGTCTGTGCTTGGTATCCTTCTAGACCTTGTAAACCATTTTTATCTGGCTATTCATCCATGTCCTTTATTACTTAGTAAACCTGGAAGTTTAGGTATTTCCTTGAGATCTATGAGCCACTCTAGCCAATAACTGAACATGAACAGGGGCTAGGAGAACCTCTCTGACTTGGAGTCTAGTAAGAATGGAGGCACCATGAGATTTCTCTACTTATAATGACATCTGAGGGAGGAATAGCCTTTGAGGACTGAGCCTTAACCTACAGGTCTGTGTTGACACCCAGTAGCTATGTCAGATTTGAGTTGAACTCAGCAAGGCACCAGTTTGTGTTTGGAAGGAATATGAAGAACTCAAATGAAGCAAGAGAAAAATGACTCTTCTGATACAAGGGACCCTCAAGAAAGTATCTGTGAATTTCTCAACAGAAACTCAGAACAGGGAAGGCAGGGGGCTGATACCTTTAAAGTACTGAAAGCAATAAATAATCATGACTTCTATGTCTGCGAAACTATCCTTCAAAATTAAGGTGAAATTTAGTCATTCCCTGATGGGCAAAACCCACCAAAATTGATCACCATTAGAACTGTTCTACAGAAAATGCTAGTAAGTTCCTCAAGGGGAAATGAAGGGATACTGGACAACATTTCAAAGTCAAATGAAAATATAAAGGTTTCTAGTAAAGTTAATATGTGGATAAATATAAAAAAAAGTAATACTGTTCCTCTAGTTTATAATTGCTTTTATTTTTTACAAGATTTAAAAAGTAAATACGGGCTGAGATTTAGCTCAAGTGGTACTACACCAACCTTGGATGCACAGGGCCCAAGTTCGATCCCCAGTACCACCAAAAGAAAAGAAAAGAAAAGAAAAGAAAAAAGAAAAGAAAAGAAAAGAAAAGAAAAGAAAAAAGAGAAGAGAAGAGAAGAGAAGAGAAAAAAGAAAAGAAAAGAAAAGAAAAGAAAAGAAAAGAAAAGAAAAGAAAAGAAAAGAAAAGAAAAGAAAAGAAAAGAAAAGAAAAATAATCCATGGGGCCAGAGATTTAGCTCAGTGGTTCCAGTGCTTGCCTCGCAAGCACAAGGGCCTGAGTTTGATCCTGGTAACCACATACAATGCTGGGTGTGGTGATTCACACCCACCAGCAATCAATACCACATACCACAGTGCCCGGCATGGTGGCTCACGCCTGTAATCCCAGCACTGGGGAGGCAGAGGCAGGAGGATTGCTGAGTTCGAGGCTTGCCTGGGCTACATAGCGAGCTCAGGGCCAGCCTGAACTACAAAGCAAGACCCTGTCTCAAAAAAAAAAAGTATATACACAAAAAATAATTATGAAACCATGTCAATGTATACATGACATATAAAGATAGGATTTATGACAATGACATGAGGTGGAAACAGAAAGAAGTTTTTATTTTATTGAAATTAAATTGTTACAAATTTAAAATACATAAAACCAAATAAGGTAAAATAATTATGAAAATAAAGAGGAAAAGCTATAAAACTCACAAGACAAATGGCAAAAATAACTTCTGTATCAGTCATGACTCAAAATGTGGCTATGGTTTGAGTGTGTTCCCCAAAAGCATAAAAGTGAAACAATCCCCAAGGTAGCCTGATGGGAATTGCTTGGGTTTTAAGCACCTTGCTTTCGTGAATAAAGCTTATGGCAGAAGGGCTGTGGCTGTCTTGCTGTTTTTTCTCCAAGTCTCTTACTATCTGGTCCTCCACCATGAGATAATTCAGCAAGAAGCTCCTCACCAGACATGTGCACTCAACTTTGGACTTCCCATTCTCTATAATGGTAGTAAATAATTTCTCTTCATTAAAAATAACTTATTTTCTGTTAAAGAAGTAAAACTGGATTAAAACAGATATAAGTGGTTTAAACTCAACCAAGTCATGGAAAAGCAGAATGAATTTCTCTTGCTAAAAAAGCAAATGGATCCAATTTTCTGTGGCCTAAAAGAGACTCATTTTATATCTAAAGACATACATTAGCTGAAAGTGAAAGGACGGGAAAAGATATTTCATACAAATTACAGCCAAAACAAAGCAGGAGTGGGTGTACTGTCCCTAGACAAAACAGCCATTGGATCAAACTTCGTTACAATTGATAAAGAAGAATATTATATCATGATAAATACAGTTCTATAATAAGAACAAATGTCACAACTACACTTTCAATAATGGATAGAAAATCAGATAGAAGATCAATTTTAAAATGGAAGCTCTGAATATCATTATACTGAACTAGACCCAAAAGATTTATACAAAACATTTCACTTAGCAATAGCAGAATAGGCTTCTCTCTACTGCCTATGCTTTATGATAAATAATACACTGATCTATAGAACAAGTCAAAAAATGTAAACAAGATTGAAATCACACAAAGTATCTTTTCTGATGATGACTGAATAACACTAGACATTGAAGAAGGAAAGGTAAAAATTCACAAATATGTAAAAATTTAAAAACATAATCAGTGGTTCAAAGAAGAAATGAGGAAAAGAGAACATATCTTAGGTCAACTCATAATTTCTAATTTCAAGTTTACTATAAAGCTATAAAAATAAAAACTGTGTAGCAGAAGTAGAAACACAGACATATAAGCTGATGGAACAAACTTGCAAATATAGTCTTGAGACAGATTAGGGAAAGGACAGTCTTTCAATACACAGCACTGAGGAAATGGGATGTTCAAACACAAATAAGCAGGTTGGACCTTTGTCTTATACCATACTTGGATGTTAAAATGGACCAAATACCAAAATATAACCCATAAAACTCTTAGAAGAAAACAGGGGAAATTTCACAACATTGGATTTGGCAATGGCAGTTGAATATAATGCAAAAAGTACTGGCAAAAGAAAACTTGAACTCTGAAAATTAAAATCTCATGTACATCGAAGTACTCTATCAACAAAGTGAGAGAACAATCACTGAATGGAAGATGTTTGCAGACCAAATATGTGATAAGGAATCAATATCTAGAATACAGAAAAAAACCTCCAACACCATAACTTCATCAACAGCACTGCAATTTAAAAATGAGAAAAATATTGTAATAGAAGATATGTACATAGATAGTTAACAACCTCAAAAATGTGGTTAATATTGCCAATCATTACAGAAATGCAAATCAAATCCTTAGCGAAAGAGTAACTTACACACATTAGGATATTTGTTATTTTTTAAAAAAGGAAATAGTAAATATTTTCAAGGATATAGAGAAATTAGTATTGCATACTGCTGGTAGGAGTGTAAAATGGTACCACTACTGTCCAAAACATGAAGTTACTGAAAAAGACAAACAAACATAGAATTGTCATATGATCCCAAAATTCCACTTCTCAGGAGGCTAAGATCCAGGGAAATCTGGAAGACACTGAACACGGAAAACAAGACAAGATGCAAAAGGACAGATATATGGTCTCCTGCAGGTGAAAAAGCCAGGGAAGTCATACTCATGGAGACAGAAGTATATCTGTGACACCAGAGATGAAAGCAAAAGTCATTTCATGACAGAGTTTCAGCTTAGGAAGACAGAAACATTCTGGGTTTCATGGTGGTGATGGCCAAAACCCAGTGGGAATGCACTGACCCACATTACACTAAAAAACCATTAACCATTCAATTTTGTGTAAATTTCGCCACAGTTTAAAACAAGTAAATAAATCTCACCATCTATGAAACTTCTAGTCTCCACAAGTTCAGCCTCTCTTGCCTAAAACAGAAAGGCTGACGCCACAGCAGATCCATACACCTCACATGTGGTGATACTGAACGGTGAATCCTACAAGAATCCTTGCACTTCATTCCTGCCAGCAGCTGCCCCTCCTTCCAAAGCCTGGTGAGCTCACCGCCCAGAGTGGTGGAGTAAGCGAGTATAGAGAGCTCCCATCTCCTTCCCGATAAATCCTGAGGATTTTGTCTCCACCTGGAGGCAAGTGTGATGAAGAGACGTAGCCCATACAGCTATTCTGCAGGCAGTTCGTGGGGTGAATGGTTATGGAAATGAGCATCAACCGGGGTTCACACACTCACGGTGTCTCGGGTGAGTGGATTTGGTGAGCAGAGATCTGTAGTGGGTATGCCCAACCTGAAAGGGCAGCCTTGAGGAGGTGCAGCTCATTTTGCCCTCATTTTGTTTTTTCAAGATAAACTAGAAAAACACCGTCTTTATTAGAAATATTCACATACTGAAGTGCAGGGATTTGATTCAACTTAAAGACTGTACAATTTTTCAAAATGTGCTAACACTGAGCAGGATCTACCTTCATGTGCTCATCTGAAACTCTCCCTTCTATGGATGTGACTGATAAAGGGCAACATTTCCATTTCCTGGAGACCTAGATGTGTGGTGAATAATTAATTAACTTTCCCATGCAAAGCAAGGGTTAGGAAACAGATTTTTGCACACTTGGTATCTTCCAAACATCATTCTCCTGAACTGAGCTCAAATAAATGCTGCTTTGGAAATGCCACTTTCTGAAAGGCGCTTAGGAAAGAGCCAAAGCGACCTGGTTCTTCCAGGTATTTTCTCCATTCTCTTTGTGTCACTTTGGTAGGCCCTGAGCTCCTTACAAGGCGAATAAGCCAGTGTCACTTACGAGACTTGGAACACCTGTCCCTGCCTCCTTTATAAATTCTTCCTCTTACCCTGCTTGAAGTATATAAATAAATATGCAACTAAAGAACAAATTGAGGAGAGATAAATAGGAAGTAGAGAGGATTCAACTATTTCCCCAAATTACATATTGGTTTTTGTTTTTTGGTTTTTTTTTTGAGACAGGGTCTCGCTTTGTAGTTAAGGCTGGCTCTGAGCTCACTATGTAGCCCAGACAAACCTCGATCTCAGCAATCCTCCTGTCTCTGCCTCCTGAGTGCTGGGATTACAGGTGTGAGCCACCACACCAGGCACTGTGGTATGTGGTATTGATTGCTGGTGGGTGTAAGTCACCATGACCAGCATTGTATGTGGTTACCGGAGATCGAACTCAGGACCTTGCGCTTGCGGGGGCAGGCTCCGGAACCATTTGAGCTAACCCTCTGGCCCCATATTGTTATTTTTTTTAATGATTTTAAAAATATTCAGTATGCTAATTTATTTCATTTATACTACTAGTTTATCTTAGTTTATTGAAAGTTTTATTATCTGTTTCTTTTTATTTATGTCTTGTACTAATTTCTTTGAAAGAATGATATATAGTGTATAACTATTGTTATTCTCATATTTTTTTATGGTTTTGCTTTTTCATAAAATTAAAAACCTAAAACACAGGAGAAAATCTAATATTCTTCTCTCAGAAGAAAACATGGTCTTTACAAAATGCATTGAGTTCAATATTCTCTGACCAGGAATGTGACTTGGAGATATTTAGACGTCCCTGTCATGCCCAGTAAATTTTTCTAACTTGCCACTTTTTTTTTTTTTTTTTGAGACAGGGTCTCACTTTGTAGTTCAGGCTGGCCCTAAGCTCACTATGTAGCCCAGGCAAGCCTCAATCTCAGCAATCCTCCTGCCTCTGCCTCTCGAGTGCTGGGATTAAAGGCATGAGCCATCATGCTCTGCACTGTGGTATGTGGTATTGATGGCTGGTGGGTGTGAGTCACCATGCCCAGCATTGTATGTGGTTACTGGGGATCGAACTCAGGACCTTGCACTTGCGAGGGAGGCGCTGGAACCACTGAGCTAAGTCTCTGGCCCTAACTTGCCACATTTTAAATAAGTTCCCAAGCACCTGTGAATTTTGCCTCTTGGGGAATGTTCAAGGATTAGACCAATCCTCCTCACCTAGGAAGTTCTAGGGAGTCCTGAATGTACCTCTCTGTGCTACTTTCCCTGATGATTACCTTGCTGATATGGTTTGTAGGTGGAAATGGAGACACAGACTTAAAATAATACCTTTTGTTTCCTTTACTAACATGCTCCTCTTCTTCCCTTTCCTGGCTGCTATCTATGGCCTGACCCTCATGGGCTTGTGATTCAGATCCAGTGATCACAGGTGTGAAACCCTAGCAGTATAAGAACAATGGCATCAACACCCAGGTGTGTAACTGAAACAATGAAATCACTTCCTCCAGTCAGTCACAAAAATCCATGTGCTGGACTTTGACTCTCAGGGTGCATGTGTGAAAAGCTCTGTGTCTGAGGAGGCACTGGTGAGAGGTATTTAGGCCATGAGGGAGGTTCTGGGAGCATTGGAAGGTGTCCCAAGGCCATGAGGAAACTCGAGAACCTTCTCTTTTTTTCCCTTTTGCTTCTTGTCTGTGAGCTGAGCAGTTTTGCTGTCACACACCACTGGCATGATGGGCCACCTCACGATGAACGTAAAGCCATGAGGACATTTCTGGAACCTCCAAAACTGTAGCCAAAAGAAACCTCTATTTCTATGCATTGATGGTCTCAGGTGTTTTGTTATAGTCACAGTAAGCTCACAAACACACCCTGTAATGACATCATAACACATGCATACATATACTTTCTGGTAACCACATTTCTACAGTCATTCTTGCACACACATTCATGATATGTGTGGTCTATAGAAAGCAAAAGAACGAACATCTCCTTGGAGACAATGTTATGCAAAATACTCTAGCATGTGGTTGTCTGGACTATCTTCCTGATGGCGCCCAATGGCCCAGTGGGAACTGATGGTCATAGTCACTCTGCAGTTGAGGAGCTCACAGTCACTGTCACAGCTGCTTCTTTCCCTGGAAAGGATCCAGATCCCTGGTGCCACCATTACTGTGGCACTTGAGAGACACAGGATAAACCCCACCTTGGGCATGAGGGTATCTGTTCCAGTTTGGGTTTTCTGCAATGTGCTGGTTTTTCCTTTCAGGATCTCCTAAAGGAATTAGACTTTCTGCCTAGAGAGAAAAATAGTTTTGGGGCCAGAGGATTAGTTCAGTGGTTCCAGGCCTGCCTCGCAAGCACAAAGTCCTGAGTTCAATCCCCAGAAACCACACACAATGCTGGGCGTGGAGACTCATGCCCACCAGCCATCAATATCACATACCATATACCACAGTGCCAGGCATGGTGGCTCATGCCTGTAATCCCAGCACTCGGGAGGCAGAGACAGGAGGATTGCTGAGTTCGAAGCTTGCCTAGGCTACACAGTGAGCTCAGAGCCAGCCTGAACTACAAAGTGAGACCCTGTCTCAAAAAAAAAAAAAAAAAGTTTTGGACTTCTGTCCCCACTCAAGGGTCACTATAAATAGTAGATTCTCCTGCACTTAGACTTCCTGAAAACTCTACCATGGGCGAGTTTCTAGGAAGCACACAGTCTGTACAGCAGCCTGTAGAGAATGCCCTTCCTTTGGTATGAACTCACAAAAGGTCAGCCTGGGCCTCTCCCTGCAGCAGAGCACAGACTTTTCAGTGCTGTTTCTCTGAGGCCCCCTCCGTCCTTTGTATCCAGAGGGTTGTCTAGGCAGGTGCAGCCAGGCCAGGGGAGCAGATGCCTCTGACCTTTGGAGCTTTGTTCCTGGCCTGACGTGAAGCTCCCTAAGCATGCTGACAATGCCAGTGACATTCGACCTCTGGCCTTGTCCTGTGTCTTCCCATTGTGGCCAGGAATTTATCTTCCCCTGCCACAACTCTGAGGATGGGGTGAATGTGGATTGAATCATGAGTATTACAACCTTCCTTGGCAACACAATGAATAGACTGAGTTGATGCAAGTTTAAAATAAGATGCATTAGTATTTATCTTTTTATGCTATATTCTCACTTTTCTTGGGTCTTTTATTTTGCATGTGTCTTAGAGCTGGATATGTGGTGGAAGCCAGATATTGAATTCCTGGAAAGTCACTGCCCTAATGCAGGAGAAAGTGGAAGGACATGTGGCCTGGCCTGTCTTTGAAGGTTTGCTTCTGCGAGAAAAGACCTCGGCTGAACCACAGTTCTTGTATAGTCCTCTACATCGGTCAGTTTCTTGCAGTGACAGAAGCCCTGGATCTCAGAGGCTTCCAGCAGCAGGGGTGGACTTCATGCCCTTGGTCCCAGCACCTTCCAGGAAGGACCTGTCCTTCTTTGACCCAGAGTAGACACAAACACCCAGGATGCCCTAGGAAGCCTCTGCGTGATGCTAACACAGCTCATGCGGGTTCTCCACACTACACTGATCCAAAATGAGGCCAGGTCAAGCGCACCTCTCAGCCTGAAGAGTCCTGCTCCTTCATGACATAGGGTGAGGTGTCACACCCTAAGAACAGAGGCTATAGTGTGATCCTGAGTACCCACAACATTGTCACTACCGATGACCCCTGCAGCTCACAGTCCTAATGAAAGCGTTCCACACAGAGGCTGAGGTGGGAATACAGGGAGCCACACACAGGGACTCCTGCCCCGGAGGGCCCCTCTTAGTCCCTCTCCTTGTCACCTCCCCTTTGCCATCCAGCATCCAAGATGCCATCACATCCTCTTGGCCACAGAGACAGAGGTAACTGCCTCTATGCAGAGTTACCAGCATGAATTCTGTGGCCTATGACCAAAGGGTGTTGCCTGATCTAGGCCACGGAGATAGTCATGGTCTCTGTGTTATCGCATTTACTTCTGCAAAACTAATCAGAAAAGCTGTGCCGCTGAAACGAGGCATATAGGAGGGAAATGTTAGAGAGGCTCATCACAGGTGGAGGCGAAAACAAGCAACAATGGGAACCCGAAAGTCCTCCACTGTGGGAAACTGCTTCCCTGTCAGCACAAACAGGCAAGGCAAGGACCCCATGGTCAAGACAATTGGCTCAGCAGGGACAGGATGTTCACAGAGAGGAGTGAAGAGGCAGTGATATTAGCCTGAAAAAATCAGGCAACATCCTGAGTGATACTTGTAAAGGAATTGTAATAACACAGATCATGATGGTGTGAAAATGTTAAATGGAAGGGGAAAGCAACACATTACATCCTAACAGAGAGACAAATTGTATACACAAGGATTTGGGGTGATGCAGAGAACAGTGTGGCTGTTTCTTCCTTTGCTCCACTTCTGCATGGTGCCAGCTCTACAATGAGTGTGAGTCATTCGGGCCTTGGAAACTTTCCATCTTTCAAAGTGAACACAGGGAAACCCTGGGGTGGGGGTGGGAATGTGTTCATGGATAAGCCACTCTGCGTGGTGGCCTGAGGTGACTGGTGACCCTGCACTGACTCCCAGGAGGAAACCACACCGAGTCTGTCCCCAGGTGGCTCCTCCACCAGGTGCATAGCATGTGTGACCCGGCCCAGGCTGGGACAAGCAGAGGCTCACCTGGACAGAACCACCCACCTGTGTTTCCCAGTTCTCTTTGTATGCTGTCTTTCTCAGAGCATCTTTAGAGGAGGACAAAGGCTTCTGAAGCCTGCTCTGTGGTCTCCTTTCAACTACAAAGAGTCCATGGGGACAATACTGGGCTGCCAAGACCCCAGGCAGGCAGCAACCGCTTAACCTCCACCAGCAGGAAGATCTCCAGAGCCGTGGGAAGGAGGCACCCAGCACCTGCCAGCCAGAGACTGTCGTGTGACCTCTGGGCTTGCATGAAAGTTGGACCACTTCTTTTTTATTTTGGTGTAACTGGTGAGCCCCATTTTAGAGAGGGTTTCAGATCTTTGCCGCTACAAGCGACAGCCTCAGCATAGCCAGAGCTGATCATTTTGGGGGCACCACAGGCTTCGTTCTTGAGGGCCTCCATGTGCTCTGGAAGCAGATGGATTGTGACAAGGGAGGAAGCCAAAGGTTCTGCAGTGAAGAGGTGCTGACATGCACATGACCACGCTGGTCATGTTCCCTGTGACGGCAACCTGCCCTGATGCGTGAGTCCACACCCTGCACTGTGTGCCATCCATCCAGTCCTGTGCCATGTGGGCACTGTCACCATGTCGGCTCTCCTTGTCACTAAGACAGAACCAGCCTCATAATGGAATAACCCAAGCTGGTGACTGCAGAGAGATCAGGGTCACCTAACAGTGACCTCAACCTGCCTGCCACCCCACATTGGCTGAGTCTCCTACCGAGGGAGCATCTTCCATATGCACAGCTGCCTGGTGACTGTCATGTGCACTTATAGCGTGGAACCAAATTCTGCCCAAAGTAGCTGTGGGGAGAGGGTCAAGAGGACCCTGGGAGGAGAGGCGAGGGTCCTCCCAAGATGCACTGCTCCCCAGGGCTATGTGGCCTCTGCCAGCCCCAAGCTAGGCATCAGTGCCAGGGCGGCATGTGTGTCAGTGCCATCACCTGAGCACACTGCCAAGACTCCCGCTGCTAGCCAGGTCCTGGAGTCCTCTTCACATGGCTTCCACAGCATGAGTAGAAGCAGGTCACAGAAATGAGGCATTTGAGGGTCTCTGTAGGTGACCACATCATAATGGACTTGGGAGCGGTGAGCACTGTGGTTGTCCCAGAGGTCCTCTCTAGGCTTCGTCTCAGTGTCAGAACTCACCCCTCCTAAACTCAGAAGACAGGATGGCTCCTGTGTGGAGCTGGGACTCTCCCTGTGGCAGGGTGAGCACCAGAAGGAGCAGTGGTGAGACCGTGGGCCACCAAAGCACTCATTGGTCCAGACAAGTGCTGGAGTTTTAGCTCACTGTGCCACTGGCTGACGGTCTTATGTCACAAGCTGCCCAGGCCCTAAAGGCCCTCCTGTGCCTCCTCTCGGCAGCCTGGTTCCGAGAGAGACCACTGTGTGGTGGCCATGCTGTCACTAGCAGGTCTGATGAACCTGACTTCGCTGATGTGCAGGCTTCTCTGTGTCTCCCATGAGTAGCTGGAAGGTCACTTTTCTCCCACCAGCAGTAAACTGGAAGACAACCCTTCCTTTTTGGACATTTATCCTAATATAGCTTTAAGACAGTAGGTAACAGGGCCAGAGGGTTAGCTCAGTGGTTCCGGCGCCTGCCTCGCAAGTTCAAGGACCTGAGTTCGATCCCCGGTAACCACATATAATGCTGGGCGTGGAGACACGCCCACCAACAATCAACACCGCATACCACAATGCCGGACGTGGTGGCTCACGCCTGTAATCCCAGTACTCAGGAGGCAGAGACGGGAGGATTGCTGAGTTCGCGGCGGCTTGCCTGGGCACCATAGTGAGCTCAGGGCCAGCCTGAACTACAACGCGAGACCCTGTCTCAAAAAAAAAAAGAAGAAAAAAAAAAAAAGACAGTAGGTAACAGAGACCAAAGTGGCAGCCAGCTGAGAGGGGCAGGCAGGCGGCAGGATCAAAGACACCCTAAGTGTGCCTAGGGCTGTAGTGAGGCCAGCAGAGCACAAGACCTCAGAACAGGCCCAAAGGCAGCCTGTCTGCCTTTCCTTTGGGTCCTGATGCTGCAGGAAAGGGGACCTACTGCCTCCCTCAGCTCAGCAGAGTAAATGCTAACCTGCTGCCTCACATCTCCTTTCTCTCTTTCCTTCCCCTGCGAAAATATTTGAGAATTATGATTGGGAGAAATTAAACTGAGGGGCAAGACAGAGGAACAATGTCTCAGAAATCATTCTGAGGGCCAGAGGGTTATCTCAGTGGTTCCGGTGCCTGCCTTGCAAGCACAAGGTCTTGAGTTTGATCCCCGGTAACCACATATAATGCTGGGCGTGGAGACACACGCTCACCAACAATCAACACCGCATACCACAGTGCTGGCGTGGTGGCTCACGCCTGTAATCCCAGCACTCGGGAGGCAGAGACAGGAGGATTGCTGAGTTCGCAGTGGCTTGCCTGGGCACCTTAGTGAGCTTAGGACCAGCCTGAACTACAAAAAGCGAGACCCTGTCTCAAAAAAAAAAAAAAATCATTCTGAGTCCCCAAATCAGTTACTAAAAGTTGAGCACGACAGAAACTACCAAGAACTCATCATTTCCTGTAGCTATTTACTGTCTCCAGTAGAGAGCATTTGATCTGAAATGGTTTCCATTCTCTGCATCCATGTGGGACAACCCATAGACAAAATAAGCATTGCTTCCGATGAAAGGTAACATAACAAATCTGTACTCCTCTGTCTGTGGCATGACCCCAATGGTGGATGGTTTGGCATTCTGTGCAGAGAAGAAAAAGACTGTTCTTTTGTTTCTCCACCTCTCCTCCAACCCTCTGAAGGTAACAGAAAGTGGAGTTCCTGCCCCTGGGAGCCACGCTAAGTCTCTGGGTCAGAATCTACAGCTTTCTAACATCATCTGAACAATGTCCCAAACTGAGGATTTCTCAGAGTGATGGGGGACATGGTCAGCATTATCCTGCGATAGCCAGAAGAGGAATCATAGGAGCAAACCTGGGTGTATCATCACTCCAGGCCCTGGGGACTCTAAGGTCCCTCCTGGCTGAAATAGCCTAAGTTCTAGAAACTCCAGCCCTCAAGTCTGTAACCCCACAGGGCCCACGGAGTCCCATGAGTTGTCATACCCTGCTCAACTTTAGCTGCAAAAGGCAAATGAACTCTACAGGGGATGTAGCCAGTTCTGATTTAAATTTAATCTGTGTGGTCAATTATTTGTATAATAATAGAGGAAAATAAAGGCTATTTCACAAAAGTCAACTCTAATTTCAGAGCCTTTAAGACATTTGAAAAATGCCTTGTGCAATTATGTGGCGCTTAATACTCAGATAATGGAACAATGAAAGATGTCTGTTTGCATTTTGTAAAATTAAACTGTATGCAGTTATTTATCTTTTACCTTAATTGTTTGAGCTTGTTTCTAATGTAAACTGTTGTAATTTTAAATAAATATAATAGAAAAAACTTTCATAGGTATCAAGAATCCAGAGTAAATTTACTTTGCAAATAGGCTGTGTAGGTATGTTTTATGCTGAGGATCTTAAACTGACGCTTTCATTCAAAAATATTTCAAATTACTCACTGTTTGCCTGTCTGAGGTCATGGATTTGGAGGAGCCAAGCTTTCACAATGGAGTGTGGCCATCTGCATCTCCTCCAAACCCTGGAATACCCTGGAATATGGCGAATGTATAAAATCAGTACGTAAGGAGGTGGCAATCACACTTCTAACCAACTTTTTAGAAGTTTATGGAACTTCTTGCCTCCATTTTTATAGTCTTCTTTCTCAGTTATATTTTATATGCTCAACAAGTTCTTCCTTCTAGTAAATCTGTTTAGTGTATTACCTTGACCTACTATGGAGGTTTAAAACTTTGGGGGGGGGACAGGAACCAAGTTATGGGATGTGAATGTGTCTGGTAATATTTCAAATCATCAATACAAGCCAAATAGGCTCTAGCTATAGTTCCAGGCTGAGGGTGTAGCTCAGTAGTAAAGCATTTGCTCAGCATGTCCAGGGCCTGGGATGGGATGACCCCAAGCCCTGAAAATCAACGAATTAATCAAGCAGTAATGGTGTTGTGAGTCTTTTTGCCATGAGGACCGCACCATGACTGAAAACACCTGCATGGCAAACACAGCGCAAAGGCTACACATCACTCTGTGTAGGTCCAGGCCTCAGCCCCAAGGGCACACCCTGGTCCTCTGGCTCACATGGCATCACTGCCCTTCATAGTGCTGAGTCAGGGTGACACCGTGCTCAGCACAGCTCACTCTGCTGCCAGATCCAGATCCCAGCTCAGCAGTTGCCTGAATGTGACTGCGGATGAGTCACCTGGAATTCTTGTGCCTTAATTTCCTCTCTGAGAAACAGGTGATGGTGAGGGGTGTTTGTTTTTAGTAAGAGTTGGAAATATCAATATACTTTAAAATACCTTAGATAGCACACGGCCTATGGTGAACCCTTGGTGAACTATAGCTTGGGTAACTTTTATTCTGAATAACTTTTTGTTTTGCTGAAAACTCCCAGAGATACACAGAGAATTTCCTCAATTTGTTTTCCAGGATCCACTGGCTGCCCATGTTCTGATGTGTCTGCTGTGGATACCAGTCTGTTTCCTTCCACAGCAGCTGGTGTGGCTTCCACAGACAGCTGCGCTCCAAAACTATCAAATGCAAAATGCTAGAAGCAATGCACGCGTTTCTACTGGAACCCCTCTGAGCGGGCTGTTGAGATTGCACAACATCCTGTTCTCTCTCACCGTGGGCAGGAAGCACCCTCTGCCCAGAGTGTCCCTGCTGGAGGGGTGGCACTGCACATATGAGGGTCCTTTAGTGGGCAGGAGCACTACCAGCCATGGTGGTGCTCCAGGTGCTGTGTTCCCATTTGCTTTATTTTACTCAATAATGGTCTCAAAGGGTAAGAGTAGTGTGATCCGAGTGCAAAGTGCTTCCTGTAAGGAACTTACTTAATAATAAAGTACTTAAAAATAATAATAAAAATAATATTACTTAAAAATAATAATAAAAAGACTTACTTAATAATAAAGTAATAAAGAAAAAATTACAGACCTATAATCCTAGCATTCAGGAGGCAGAGGCAGGAAGACTGCTGTGTTGGAGGCCAGCCTGGGCTACAAAGTGAGATGCTGTCTCAAGAAACAGAAGGAAGAAAGAAAGCGAAAGAAAGGAAAGGAAAAGAAAGAAAGGCTGAGGTTGCTAAAATCTATAAGGAAAAATGTTCTGTCCACAAAGGAAAAGAAAACATACACTAGGGTTTTTTTTTTTTCACCCCTCAGGCTGCACAGCCAGGACCACAGTGAGTGCATGTGTGGGCACACAGTGCGTGCAGGCAGCAGGTGGCACGGCTTCCCTGGAGCGGCTGGCTGGCCCTCGGTGTCCCAGAACGTCCTCCCACGGAGCTGCGGAGCACCTGGGCTCTGCCGTGCCCGCCTCTGCGCTTTCCCTGGGTTCAGAAGACGGAGCAGGGAGAAGAGGCTGGGGCCTCAGCCTGCTTTACCCCGGCAGCTCTGCTCACTCAGCTGTCAGAGGGAGGTGCAAGGCCACCTGCTTCAAGGACAAGGAAATGCCACAGGGCTCAAGGCAGCGCAGACAAACTGGTGCAAGGCACATTGTCAGCCATGTTTGGAGCCCACTGGGATTTAGGGCACCTGCAGCAGGCTTTCCCCTGCCACCCTGGCAGCTCTGTCCTGCGACGTCCCTGCAAGTCCTCCAGGCCAGGCCCAGGGCACTGACATGCTCAGGTCACCCTTCTTCTGATGAAGCCAAAGCTTGGGCAACTGTACATCATACAGGGCCAGAGCTTCTGCACTGAGGTTCAGGCATTGTAGCAAGGCTTCGGATGGTGCAGTGTGAAACAGGGGCTCCTGTCCCAAGCACCCGTTGCCCTCTCTCACCTTGGCAGAGGAGATGGTTTTCACTCTGCGCTTGTGCTAGGGCATTGCTTGTGCTGTGTCGCAGAAAGGCATTCTGGGGCTTGGCTCTGGGAAACACAGTCTCATGAACAGCACCTGCCCCCAGTGTCTTTTCCCTTAGGCCTCCCCATGGTCCTCGGGGTGCGAGTTCAACACCAGGAAGCCAGCTCTTCCTTCTAGCACCATGTGGCATCCTCAGCCTGGTGATGGACAGAAAGCTCTGTAAAGTCCTCAGGGAAGTAGCCTCTATTTATTTCTGTCTCAACCAGTGCCACTCAAAACACCTGCCTGCTGAGCTCTGAAGGACTCCTGTGCACATTCTGGAAAGTTCTGGCCTAAATAATGTTGATTGCCTCAAAGGAGACAGGTTTGGGCTCTCATCCTGTGCCAGGAATCTCATGCATTTTTTGCAATTAAATGTACTCCTAACACTTAAAGTGTCCTTTCCTCCTTCTGATGGACTTTTTATAGTATGAAATTGGTGGTGATATGTGAAAAACATGGACAGAACCAAACTTTCTCTTGTTTTGCAGTGCTAAGGATTGAACACAGGGCCTGAAAGGGTGTTAAGCAAGTGCTTTATCACTGAGCCCCACTCCCAGTTCCTTTTATTTGACTTTTCAAAGAGGGTCTCACTAAAATGTCCAGGTTGATTTTTTTTTGGAGACAGGGTCTCACTTTGTAGTTCAGGCTGGCCCTGAGCTCACTATGTAGCCCAGGCAAGCCTCGAACTCAGCAATCCTCCTGTCTCTGCCTCCTAAGTGCTGGGATTACAGGTGTAAGCCATCACGCCTGGCTCCAGGTTGATTTTTAAACTCGTGATCTTGCCATAGCTTCCCAAGAAGCTGAGATTAGAAACAATACTTCCATGACCAGAAGCAAACTTTTGAAGTTAAACTTCTTTAATAAAATAACCAGTGGGAAAATAGAGATCATACTCCATTTCACCTGTAAGTTAAAGGGAAAGGTGCTGCACAGGTTTTTCCCTTTGAAGAAATGCTCGCACCTTGGTAGGAGTCTATGAAGCCTCTGCAGGAAGCTGGAGGCAATATTCTCCCCCTTTCTGTGAGAGGCAGCAGACCCACCAGCCAGCAGCATGTCCCGAGGACTGGGTGCTGAGGACCCACACAGTCCTGCCCTTTTCACGCATGCATGGCTACCTCATCTGGCTGGTTGTGGTGATAACACTGGTCCTATGCAGGCTGCACCCAGGGGAGATGACAGAGCCAGCACAGAGGCAACAAGAAGCTCCCAACCATCTCATCACAGTGACCGTGCCTGACTCCCCTGAGCATTCCAGGGGTATCTCAGGTTGTTCAAATAAGAACTACCACACTGGCCTGTCCCAGGTGTAAAGTGCCCTTCATCACGGACCGTCCAGCGGCCAGCCACATCTAGGCTCACAGCACTGTGGATGCCATATCTGGCCTGACCCAGGCTGTTCAGAGTTATTAGCCAGCTCCCCATGTGGCAATGGTCATGCGAGGTCCCATGTTTCTCTAATACCTGTGGGAACCAAGTGGCATCTGTGCCCCACATATTCCCGGAGAAGAGAAACAAGGGTAGGATGGTCCTAGTGGATTGCAAGACCTCATCTCACAGGGGCAGTTTGTCCACGTTCAATTGAAATCTCAGCGGTCCTTCTCGGGCCTGTGTCCTCACTGGAGATGCACATTTAAAGACATGAAAATGGGATAAACCCAGAGCTTTAACCACGGCCCTGTGATTGTGGGTGTGTCTTTGAGGGGTCTCTGTGCACCATGAGGAAGCTCCACACACCATGAGAAGGGTCACGTGGCATTCTAGTGGGTGGGCCTCTCCAAGCCCATGAGTCAAACAGTTAGACAAACTCCATCCATGGAGCCTGAACTTAACATGTGCGCCTTGGCCATTTTCCTGTGAGACCCGTGCCCAACATTCACCGCCTTGAGGGGTAGGGCCTTCTCTTAGCTCAGTTTCTGTCCATGGTCATCTGTTTCCAAGTCAAGTGCAACATGGCAAAAAGACCTGGCAGAGGAGAAACACTCATACCAAGGTGGTCAGGAAGCAGAGGGAAGCGGGGGACAAGGAGGATTTGCACCCCCTTCCAGTTACGTCACTCAGCGACCACCTCTTCCCAGAAGGCCCACTTCCAACAGCACCCCCAGCTCTGAGTTCACCTGTGGATGAGTCTACTCACAGGCGCCGCTCCCCGGGGTCCCTCCCTTTTTGCAAATGTGATATGCTCAGGGCCATGTTAGGTCTAAACTCTAACAACGTGTGACCCTCACAAAGGGGAACTGAGTGAGTCCTTGTTGAACATCTCGGGGTCACTCCATACCGGTTTCAGAGTCACTTGGTCCTAGAAGTAGACCAAGTTGGCCCCGCTGCGCCATCCACCAGGGGTAACTGCACTGCATCTTGGAAAAGCAAGCTACCTGGCCTGGAATAACCTCTAACCCTCTCTTCTTTTCTCCCCTCCTTTCTTCCTCTCTTCTTCTACATCCCCTCCCGGTCCTGTCCACTGTGTCTCTCCCTTTCTTGCCTTTCTTGCTCCCTTATCTTCTCCTGGACAGCCTGACTAAGGCCCTGGATACCCGCCTTGTATGGAGCAGGGTCCTAGCAACTGGTGGCATCTGTCTGGCACCACCTTTGCCTGACACCAGCTGTGCTTGAGAAACAACAGAATTCAAACTCCTGTCCTGAGTCAGAAGTCTAAGGGACTTAGACTGGACGTCTCAGAATTTTGAGGAAGAAGCCCTTGTCCCTCTGTGACGCCACCCAGTGGCTCCTCTCGTCTCCTTTAGGTGGCGCCCTCCTACTGCAGAGTAGCCAACTCCAAGTGTCTTCTCTCCATTCCAATTAGTATTCATTGTGCAAAAATAAGAAAATTCCTTCATTATGCGGATGCCCGGCAGCGATTTGGTAATTAAGGTGGTGTGCTGGCATTTCCATTATAAACCTCACTTTTCTTACGGAGTTGTAGCTCAGCAATAAAAACTTGCCAGTGAGGGCTTCACCTTAGGACATTTCAAAATAAACATTGCATTTAGCTTTTCGAGTCTCTCTCTTTGTCCTAATTATGTATGTCTGGTCTGAGCAGTTCTACTCTCCATAAGCCAAAAAGGAGTCAGAACTCTACCTAGATTTCTTGGTAATTTCAGCAAGGTATCAGTTAGCATTTTTGTACAAAGAAATGATAAATACTTGTAGTGACAGATATCTAATTTCCCGCTTGGATCATCACAGCACACACATGTGCCAGGGAACAGCCCAGGGCACCTTGGAAATTTGTACAGTGGTAATGTGTCAGTTAGAAATGAAAATACAATGCAAAATGTGAAAGGGGCTCAGTTAAAAATTGAAAGGGATACTATCATGTAAGTTTCAAGATTTATCTTCCCTAAGACATCTTAAGGGTCTTTTCTATTACTTTCTCCTCTGCCTTTCTTCTTTCCTTCCTCCCTTCTTTTCTTCCATTTGTCCTCTCTCCTTGACTCCTCTCCCCATCCTTTATTTTCTCTTTTTCTCTAATTAGTCCTGCCACACTTAGGCAAAGCTGGCTCAAGACAGCCAGTCTGAACTTTACGCAAGTGTATCTTTAGGTCATAAGACTCACTGCCACTATACATCCCTGCTCCCCTCTAGCAGAAACTTGACCTGGAGTGAAGCAGAGGCATGGGCTCCATGCTCGTAGGCCTCAGTCCTGTGAAGAGGAGCTAAGCCTCACTCTGACACAGCCACACAACATGGCCACCTGGGCAGTCTCTGTCCAAGGTGTCCTGTTAGCAGACATTGTTTCAAATCATCCCTCCTTCTTGGGGTCAAAATGAACTATCCAGGCTACTGAGAAATATCTGTCCATTCCCATTTCTTCCCTCCCTCTCCCAAGCCCATCAAAATTAAATCTCAAACTGCTGGTGGTTTCCATTGTCAGTACAGATGCCTCTGCCTTTAAAAAGTATTGACAATTGATGGTGATTGTATTTATTTGTTTTCTGTGACTATTACAAATTCCCTGATGCTGGGTGCTTTATAAAGAAAAGAGATTTATGTAGCTTAATTTTGGAGGCTGAACACCCATAATTGTGTCTCCTGTCTATTCTCCATTGGGCATCAAATTTCCACATATAAATCTCTGGAAGACATTCTCAAACCATACCCAGACTACAAGTTACTGAATTTTTATGTCATTCTCTGTAAGAATGTTGTTACAAAGTGAAATTTGTAAAATATATAAAACAACAAACTCTGAGATCTTCATAACTGCTGATGCTTCTCTGCTCTATGTTCACTTCCAGTGATGAGAGTAAAATGAGTCATGTGCATACTGGCAGAGTTCCATTTAGAAAAGGGACATGGAGAGGGTGTCACCAACTGCCTTGTCTGCCACTAGCTGGGAAGAAGATTTGGACACCTGTCTGGGAAGAAGATTTGAAATGTGAATGGCAGCAAGTCCCAGTGATAGGAGACATCGTCTAGGTGTGTAAGTGACAGAAGGTCTGAAGCCACAGCATGAAGAGATGAGTGAAGCAGAGAGTGACATCTTCTGAGTCACTTGAGCTTTGAAAACTCCAGGACAGAAGCCCTGAAAGAGGGAATTTGTTTTTTTTGTTGTTGTTGTTGTTTTTGGTTTTTTTTTTTTTTTTTTTTTTTTTTTTGCTTTTTGAGACAGGGTCTCGCTTTGTAGTCAGGCTGGCCCTAAGCTCACTATGGTGCCCAGGCAAGCCACCGCGAACTCAGCAATCCTCCTGTCTCTGCCTCCCGAGTGCTGGGATGACAGGCATGAGCCACCACGTCCGGCATTGTGGTATGCGGTGTTGATTTGTGTTGATTGTTGGTGGGTGTGAGTCTCCACGCCCAACATTATATGTGGTTACCAGGGATCGAACTCAGGACCTTGCACTTGCGAGGGAGGCAGGCGCCAGAACCACTGAGCTAACCCTCCGGCCCGAAAGAGGGAATTTGGCTGACAGAGAGGGGTCCTGTCTAAAAAACACAGTTGAATCTTTCTCTGAGGACAGCAGAGCTTTAAAAGCCCACCTACCCATGAATCAATGTTCTTTTTTATATTTTCACTTCTCAAAGAGTAAGTATGAATTTTTAAAAAAAATCCAGTCTCTATTTTAACCTAGGCTTGAATTGCAGATGAGAAAAACAAACATGACGGGGTGGGGGACTGTGCTAAGTAACTTCTCAGAACTCCACGATCACCAGGCACAGAATCGGCCAACAACTCCAACTCGGAAGAGCAAAAAAGAGTTCAGCCTGTACATTTTGGTAGCACCAAGCCTAGCTACATACTGAGTCCATTGCCTGCTTTTCTCTCTCAGGCACCTTCTGGGAGGTAGGTCAGTGGGCAAAGCCCCAGGCTGGAAGAAAGGTGAAACCAGGAAGAGAGCCACACTCTGACTTTGCAGGTTTGTGCTTCTCTCCAAAATTACACTTGATACTTTTAAAGAATGCTCACAAGGCATTTTAAGAAGGAGAGTAGAATTACTTTTGTGTAACTGATACCATCGTGGAAAACAACTTCCACTCCCTCTCGTGTTCTCCAAACCACAAACCCCGTTTCCCAACATCAAGGAAAAAAAGTGCAGATGTTGAAATGCTCATTTAACCATAAATCAAGATGGAGCACTAGGGGTGGCAGCCAGCCAGGGTCACCCATGGGGAGATGGGACAGCTGGGGCAGAGTCGCAAGGACCAGCAGCAAGAGGAGGTGAGGTGCCAGGGGTGGGCCAAAGGGTACCAGGGTGTGGAGGGCCACCCTGCAGACAGAGCCGGCCAGGGCTCCCGAGGACGGCACAGTTGAGTTCTGAGAGTGTCACTAAGCAGCTTGAGGCCAGCTCTGTTGCTCAGTGACCACATGGGGAGGATGGGACCCCTGCTGACCTGTGAGAGTGCTGGTGGTTGCAGATTTCTACCTATAAATATCAACATGCAAAGCAGAAGCACTGTTGTGAAGTTTGTGACCAAGTGACTCCGTGAGTCTTTGTAAGGGGACAGAGCCTGCTGGCTATGCCTGCTGCCCACCCTCACATGGGGGGGATGGGATGGTGGCCCAGGACCTGTGGGTCTCTCACTGGAAAGGACTTGCCCTCCCTCTCCACCCCTCTTATGCCCTGAGAGAATAAGACCCAACTGAAGCATCACCTCATGCCTGTCCTGATGACTGGGATGGAAGACACCAGTGATGTTAGGAGTTGGCGAGAGCGTTAGAAAACAGTGTGGAGGCCCTACGGAAATGGAAAGCCTCTGTGGGCTCCAGCAGTCCCCATTTTGGGCCTTTTCCAAGGAAAGAGACACTGTCCCCTCCTAAAGACACCTGCATCCGAGTTCACTGGCATGCTGTACACAGGAAGCAAAGACTGAAGGCAGCCTGGCCATGTGTGATGGATGATGGAAGGAAACTGCAAGAAAGCAAAGTTATTTGGTTTTCTAGAAGATGCTGCCATGTCACATCGTGAATAAAACTAGAGGGAAATACACTAAGTGAAATCAGCCACACCCACAAGAAAAAAATACCTCTGGTATCACTGTGTGTAGAGTCAAGAGAGCAGAACAATGAATCCAGGGACAGCATGGCAGAGACCCAGGATGCACCAGTCTGGAGCACTGCTACCCAACAGGAACGTTTGGGGGGGGGGTCATTCATGCCCTTTTATATTTGAGAGGTGTACTAAATTGGCAGATTTTGGCTGCTTTTGCCACACACACACAAACATGGGACTGACAGGGTGAACATGTACATTACTACACCCATTTTACTATCTGCATGTGTCCTATAGTATTGGGTTACATTCTTTAAATATACACAATAAAAATTAGAATGACAAGAAGAAAACACAAGAGCAAAACACTCATCTCCTAGCACCCCTCCCTCTGATGCTATTTGATTCTTTCCTACTCCCTCTCTTCCTACAGATGTTTTGTCCATACTTCATATGAGTGGCCTGGAAACACTGGAGAAAAGTGTCCTTGGGCTGGCCTCTCTGGATCACGGGACTATAATCAATGCTCTGCAGGAGGCTTGTGAATAGCCCAGGCATAGGACTGTCCCTCTTGCTCTTCTCCCTCTGTCTTCATTTCTCTGTCCCTTTACCTACCATCTTAACCCATTTTGTGCAGCTGTACTAGAACCTTGGAATCTGGGAAGCTCCTAAAGAGATGCTTCTTTTCTCTTATCATCCAGGAGGCTGGACTATCACTGTGGACTCATGGTGGGAAGAAGAAGAGCAAGCAAGGGCCTGGGGGACAGACCCAAGACCCCTATGTTTATAACAACCTGCTCCTGTGATCCCCCCACAACCAGCCCGGTAAGAACCACATTAATTCCTTCCTTGAGGTGAGTCCCTCACAATCCAAACAACTCTCCAGACTGAAGTTCACTAGAAATGAGACTTCACCATGGGGTTGCAGAAGGACAAATCACATCTAAGCCACAGCTCCTGTGAAATGTGTTAAGTAGCTGACATCCCAAAACGAAAGGATCCAGATATTCCCAGATCTTCTACAATCACATAGTGCACCAACATTTGACAGTCCAGACTGTTAGTGAAATTATATAGTTATCAATCCAATGTTATATGAAACATGTATGACTCATCTCACTAAACTGACTGATGTCATGACACTTATTGACTAGGCACTGCTATTTATTATGAAATATATTCAAATATGATGCAGGGTACTCTAGACTTTTCCTATAGCATTAAGGAGTATGTTTGTCCAAGAATAGTTAATTCCACAGGGAAACTCACTATATAATATTAAGGAAACAAAAAGGTCTATAGAAACAAACATCTACATATAATAAGGCTCTAAATCTTTAAAAGTGCATATGGATGCACTTAGATGTACACATCAAAATGTTAACAGTGCAGACATCTGGACTCTAGTTTCAAAAAATCCCATCTGAGTTGTATGAAGAGAAAATAAGATGATGGTCTATCATTTCAAGGAGTTATAAGGCAATGTGTGACATTCAACTCTCTGGAGCTGGGTAAAGACCCTACTGGCTCCACCCAGAACAATATGCAATTAAAATGTTCAACTCCCTAAAGTATCTGAGTGTTCTGCTGTGTTTAACCTAAAAAAAGAATTTGTCTCTACTCACCCAGGTGTAAGATGAGATCACCTGCATGTTAGACATTTCAGGAAGTTTTAAAACCCTGACTTTGCCCTTCTTTCAGTCATTATGTGAAATTTCAGAAAGGGTGTGAATGAGAAACTGCTCAGTTTATCCAGGAAGAAAAACAATCCAGTAATGCAGCCTGTTCACTTTGTAAGGACAAACGCATGTCCTTTCTACCGAAGCACTTATGCAGCCCATCTAGAAAACAAATCACACCACAATATTTATAAGTTGAACTTTTTCTTGAGAATGTTTTGTTTTTCCTATGAATGAGAAGTAGGAATTATTTCTTTTTAAATAAATCCTGCAGGAGCCATAACCTATGTGACCCCATTTCCACAGAAGACAGATTCATCTTCCCCGGTTGCCAAGTCCTACGTGTGAAAGCGCGACCTTCCCCGTGGTGCATAAAACCTCATTCGGATGGGCGCTCACTACTGCTCACATTTTGAAATATGTTTGCATAAGACTGTATTTATAGTGGAGAAGGTTGGGGAGGGTCTCCTTCCTGTGAGTTTCTTCCTGTGGGATTTGAAATATGGTTCCTGCATTGATCCTGTCCAGCGACCTAGTCCTCTTGAGCAAGCCTGAGCTTCTTGTGACTTTACCTCCCCGTAGACAGAACAATCACTTCCACCCGTCTCCCTTGCCCAAGAGAAATGGGACAACATGGCCAAAAGCCCGTAATTCATGGAAACATTTTATATGACTGGACTGATATTCGCACATTTAACATCCACAAGTGGCCATGCATTCATTGTTCATTTTGTATATTAATTTTGAATAAGACAAACCAAGAGGCTGTCGTATAAAAGCAAACACCTAATCCTGAATCTAGCCAGAAATAGCCCAAAGCCTGCCTGCCAGGGCCATTCAGAAATCTCTCCGCTTGGAGCTCTGGCCTCTGAAACTGGAGCCAGGAAAAAGGGTCTCTTCAAGAATCAAGTTGAGAAGATTTGCATTCAGATTTACGTCTGTCTCCTGCTGACAGGATGGTGAGGGAGCTGACAGGGTCAGCTTGTGGGTTGACACAGTACTTGCCTGTAATGAAGTGAGGGAAAAATTTAGGAATTTGGACCACACTGACAGGAACAGAGGCCTGGAACAAGGCCTCCATTATCGAGACAGGAAAGAAATGCCCTACCCTTCCTGGAAACTGCTACCTGAGCAGGGGTCTAGCTTGAAGGGGATGTGGCATCTCAGAGGAACCTTTCCTCAATGGCCTTCTGAGACTTCTACCAAATTAGGCTGTTCATCTTTGCAAAATGCAGAGTCAGAGCTGTGGGGAGCTGCCTTCTAGTCTCCCCGGAGCATTCTGAGCCCCCAGGAGCTAAAGCTCAGGGACAAGGTGGGACATCTGCCAGCTCAACCTAGGAGGTGCAGGCGGAGCAGTGTGGTTTTCTCAGGGCTCTCACTGCTCTACCCTTTCTTGGCTCCCCACTCCCAAGTACACCCCGGAGGTCTGGGTGGCCTTGAGGATGTTTGATCTCTGCACCTGCCCCTAATCTCTGGCTTCCACTTCTTGACAAATGAAGGCAGGGTAATCCCATCTCGCCAAAGGCAGCGCTGCTGAATGGGCTCTGCTCTGCCCCACCCTTCTGCCACCCCCATCACAGCCCGGCCCAGCTGCGAAGAGCTAAGATAGTGCTCAGAGCAAAAGGAGAAAACTCCTGCATGATGGTAGAAAGCCCAGCACCTGTCCAAACGAAGGGCTTTCTGCCAAGCCTGTCTGAGACAATGCTTTCGGCAACTACGGGGGGAACCGTGCCTGGCCCAGGGAGCCAGCTCCTGATCTCTGTGTGGGGTGGGGGTGGGGGTACAAGAGAGACCGGCTGCCCTGGAGAGGAAGGGTCACCCTTGAAGTGCTACCCTGGGGCTCCTACCCTGCTGGCAGGATAAACAAGCAGGGACAGTTGTTTGTGGGACAAATAAGGCCCGGCTGGAGGCCTGCCTTGGGAAGCCCATCCCTTTCATCCCAGGTGGGACAGACTCTTCACTGGTTGAGCATGTGAGAGCAAGAAGCCATGCTGCTGCTTCTTGGAAAGGGTAAACATCTTTCAGGTTCTTCTGGAGAGGTAGGGACCACCTGCGCTGCTTCCCATCCATTCAACTCCTTCTATTCATTCACTTGGCAAACATTCCCTGGGTGTTTGATGGAGGTGCAAGGCCCTGGAGGAAAGCAAGCACAGCAGGCTCACCCAGCCTAACCTTACCCCTCCTGGAGCTTATGCCCACCTGCTCTTGCGCTGCTCGGACATGAGCCTGAGCCTCTGGGGGGCAGAGGTGACAGCCGCAGCTTCTGCAGGACAGTGAGTTGGATACTGACTCTCAGCAAGCCACAGGAAGACACTATTGCAAACAAGGACACTGAAGCCCAGACTCAGCAAGGCATTCAGGGCTTCACTGTGGGGCGACAGCAAGCCTCCCTGGCCCTGACTCCTGCCTGGTGCTCCTTGTCCTCTACCTGGTACATTCCATCCTTGGGAGCCTATTTCTCTCCTGCCCAATTTGGCTTTCCATGGCTGAGGGTTTGGGTCCAAACATGAACACAGAGGAAGTATTCATTTCAACACTTTTTATTGCAACTACGACCCATAAATTATTTTTGGAAGACACAGCTTTTCCCTGAAATAGCTCAGGAGGCAGTGAGTCAGCAAAGCCAGGAGTAGCCGCTTCTCCTGTGAGGTATGCCAGTGGATGCCTTCAGGGCAAAGATTTGTCTTGGAATGGCGTTTTCCTCCTGTGACCAAAGGTACCTCAAGATATTTTATATTATTTTTTTCTTTCCTGAATAGGATTTCTTTATACTGGTTCCATGTTTACTTATATGATGAATTCCATGATGAATCTTCAAAATGATTATTTAGGGTTGAAAACTGAAACTGTAACTCCTCACTTCCCCTATTTCAGGTAGGGCTGAATGTTAGCTGCCTGTAACAAAGCTGGGTCTCCCTAGCTTCCCTATGCAGGAAAAGCTCATGAATATGAATTTCAGTGATGTAACTCACTGAATTCTGGGACAGGAGTAATAGACTGGCAAAAGGAATGTCACAGAGCTCTATCCTGAGCATACAGAATCTCAGTTTTTAAATGAAAAAGTGTATTTGAAATTTCAAGGGTCTCAGGTAATATCACATAACCTTCTGGTAACAAATGCTAAAATTAGGATTTGTCTTTTGTTGCTTGGGGCCCAGACTTTGTGGGCAAATCATATTGAATTTATTCTTATTATCATATCATCCTTCTCCCCTAAAGAGCAGCACTGGTGAAAACTGGTAAATCTTCACAACATATGACATCAACAAGAAAACAGAAAAGATGGCCAGAATATACACCACTGCAAAGTTCAGTTGGTGCTAAGAGAACTTTTCAAGATAAAAGGAAAAGAGAAGAAAAACACTTGGGGAAATATGTCAATATTAAAGCTTTAAACATGTACTCATGTTCCAGAAAATTTATGATTTCTTAAAAATTAAAAGATAAACATTTTCACATAATAGAATAAAATCAAAGTAATAGAAAAATATATAACCAGGTAAAAGATTCTTGTCTAAACCCAACAGCAAGCAAAGATACCACCAAATAAATAAGCATGATGGTGTTAAATTCCAGGACTGGTGTGTAGCTCACTGGTAGAGCAAATAAATGTTTAGCATACATAAGGTCCCAGGTTTGGTCTCTGACATCACCAAAATAAGACAAAAAGATCAAATTTTTAAACACACATACCATATGCTCTCACATGGCAGAGAAGAGACTAAAATTTTTATTCTACAAAGAAATGTCATACATAAGAAAAAGTCCTACCAATAACTTTTGAATAGAAACATTGACAAAAGATATAAACAGGTATATTATTGAAGAGAGAAATAGGCTCTAATTATACACAGTATTTTTATAACTTAATTTGTAGCCAAATAAAATTTCAATGCATTTACCATATATAAAAATATATATGTGTATACATACATTCAACCTTTACCTTATAAAATTGGTCAGAATTTTTCTTTTTAATGAGTATGACCAGCATTTACAAACTCACAAAAATGTAAATAGAGTAGTTTCAAGTAGGAGATTATGATACACCCTGCCATGATCTTGTTGCTTTTGCTATTCTAAGTCTGTTGTGGTTCCCAATAAATTTTTGAATTATTTTTCTCTAGCTCTATGGAATCCATTTTGTAATTTCAATTGGGATTGCAATGAATCTATATAGTAGTTATAGTGGTATGACTATTTTGAAAATATTGGTTCTTCCTGCTGAGGAACAAGTGATGTATTTCTATTTTCTGATAAAAAACAGCATTGTACTGGCTAAGAACCAGACCTGAGGATCAGTGGAACAGACTAGCAGATCAAGAAACAACCCCAGAAATACTAAACCAGCTCATCTTTGACAAAGGAGCCAAATATTCTCAATGGAGGAAAGATAGCCTCTTTAACAAATGGTGCTAGAAAAACTGGGCATAACTTGCCAAAGATTAAAACTAGATCTATCTCTTTCTCCATGTGCCAAACTAAAGTCAAAGTGGACTAGAGATCTAAATATTAAAATAGCAACACTAAACCTGCTGTAAAACAAGTTAGGTAGAACACTTGAAGACATTGATATAGGGAAAGACTTTATGAACAAAACCTCAGCAGCATGGGAACTAGCAGAAAGAATCAACAACTGGGACCTCATCTTACTAAAAAGTTTCTGCACAACAAGAGAAACCACTAACAAAGCCAAAAGACAACCTACAATATGGGAAAGAATTTTTACCAGCTGTATCTCAGACAAAGGACTAATATCTAGAGTATATAAAGAACTTTAAAATACAAGCCTCCCCCAAATTTAAAGACCCAACTCAAAACTAGGCATGTGAAATGAGCAGACATTTTTCAGATGAAGAAGTAAAAGGCAACTAAGAAACCTATGAAGAAAAGTTCGACATTGCTGGTCATTCAAGAAATGGAGATGAAAACAACACTGAGACTCCATCTCACTCCATAAAGAATGGCTGCTATCATGAAATCAACCAACAACAAATGCTGGAGGAGCTATGAGGAGAAAGGAACTGTTGGTGGTCATGTAGACTGGCGCAACCACTATGAAAATCAGAATGGAGATTCCTTTAAAAAAACGCAGAACTTGAGGTCCCATTTGACCCAGCTATTTCTCTTCTAGGTACTTATACAAAACAATTAAATGAATCATGCCACAGTGACGTAAGTGTACCCATGTTTATAGCAGTTCAGTTTGTGATAGCTAAATCTTGGAAATGGATCAAATGCCCATCAACAGGAGACTGGATAAAGAAGATGTAGTTTGGTTGGTTGGTTGCTTGGTTGGTTTTACAGAATGGAGTATTACTCAGCCAGAAGGAATGAGAAATTTGAGTCATTTATACTCAACTGGATGTACTTGAGGACATAAATAAGTGAAATAAATAGGACACAGATGTGGAAATATGCATGTATTTCTCTAGTATGAAAAACTGAAGATATAAAGGAATGATAAAATGCATGATAGGTAATGTGAAATAAGAAGAAAATGTGCAAAAGGAAAACGAAAAGAGTGAGTAGGAGAAAGTAAAAAAGGGAAAGAAAAATTTGATAGTTAAAAAAAGGAAACAAACCTTATATATATATATATATAGGAGGTGAGGTTGTAGGGAGGGTGGGGGGAAAAAAATGAGAATCAACTGCCAGAGATTTAGCTCAGTGGTTCTGGTGCCTGCCTAGCAAGCCCAAGGTCCCTGATTTAATCCCCGGTAACCACAAATAATGCTGAGCATGGTGACTCACACTCACCCAGCAATCAGTACCACATACCACAGTGCTGGGCGTGGTGGCTCATATCTGTAATTCTAGCACTTGGGAGACAGAGGGAGGAGGATTTCTGAGTTCGAGGCTTGCCTGGGCTACATAGTGAGCTCAATGCCAGCCTGAACTACAAAGGGAGACCTTGTCTCAAAAAAAAAAAAAAAAAAAAAAAGAATCAAGATAGGTCATGTACAGGGCCAGGGATTTAGCTCAGGGATTTAGCTCAGTGGTTCCGGGGTCTGCCCTGCAAGCTAGGTCACAAATTTGGTTCCTGGTAACCATATGTCATAATGCTGCATGTGGTGACTCACACCCAGCAGCAATCAATACCACATACCATAATGCCAGGCGTGGTGGCTCACACCTATAATCCCAGCACTTAGGAGGCAGAGGCAGGAGGATTGCTCTGAGTTTGAGGTTTTCCTAGCCTACATAGTGAGCTCAGGGCCAGCCTAGACTACAAAGCAAGACCCTGTCTCAAAAAACAAAACAAAACAAGAAAGAAGAAATGTCATATACAGGTACAAATTTTCAGCGTTGAATGTGGTCATTATGTATGTACAGAATGTACCACTGCAATCAATTTTGAAAAAGAAATGTAAATAGGAATAGCCATCCTAAATAGGAAAATTAACAAATACCAGAGTTTTCAAACTGCATTCTCTGCAAAGCAGGTCATACAAAGTTAGAATATCAGATTATCTTAAAGATAGTAATAAGTAGTTGGAAAAAATGTATTCTCTGTGGCATTATATATAATCTAAATATCCAGTAGTAAAATTTTAAACAAATGGTTGTATAAGTGCACAGGATTACAATAATATGAAGATCAGATGAAATTTCTAGTAGAAAAACACATTTAACTATGGAGCAATTTTCAATTTATTTCAAGGGAGAAAATTCTCAAATGTACATGCATCCACTTTTTACTCAACAGATTTATACTGAACTTAATTATGTAAATAATAATAATGTATATGTGTAAAGAAAAGACATAATGATAATAACAATGGTTACTTTTAAGCATTAAAGATTATAATAGAGGCAATGAAAATCATTCAGGATTTCACCTTTGTTCACTTTAAAAAACATATAGGGCTTTGGAAACCTTCGGAAGGTAATAATGAAGTTATGACAAGTCTTGCTTTAACATGTCATGCTTTTTAAAAAAGTGTCACTCTTTCAACATGTCTGTTTTATCGTCATGCTTTTTTCCCCTACGTTATAACATGTTATGCTTTCATTTTTCAAAACTCCTTAAGAGCTTAATAATAATTATACAATAGGGTAGCAAAGTAGTTCCGGCTGCTTTCTTTTTCTTTTTGCCAATTGCCCAGAGCCAATTCGAGAGCTTTGATGCGTAACAGCATTTCAGCCCTGGCTTCCTGGATGTCTCAGAGACAGAAGGAAGAAGAGGTGGCAGCGCACAGTGCTGAGTGTGGCTCCAGGACAGGCCATGGCTCTGGGTCCCAGGACACCCTCCAGAGCAAACTTCCTGCTTGTCCTGAGGCACTGAAGGACGCAGATGAGACCTGCCAAGACCCACACGTGCCCTTGCTCCAGGCTATGAGCTGCTTCTAGGCAACCTCCTCTTCCACCTTCTGCCAGGACAGCGCCATCCTTCTGAGCACTCAAGACCAAAAATGTAGATTAAAGGACGTTTGTTACAATAACTGCTAGAAATTATGGGACACACTCAGCCAATTGTTTTCCCCAATTATTATCAGTTATTGTGGGCATGCGTCACAGCCATGGCTCCTGGAGAAGACCCCCAGAGACACTCTCTGGATTACCTTACTTGCTACCTAAATCTGCATACCGTCTTGTGTTCATGCCACCTTTCCTTGTCCTGGGGCCCTTCTCTGTACACTTTCTCATATGTGGAGTTCCCGATGCAGGTCTCTAGCTCACCTCGGGCTAATACAAACCCGGCAATTCCTCCAGGCCCTCTCCCTCTCTCCCTGGCTATCAGTAAAGCTATGACCTTGAAACTCCTCAGTTCGCCTCTGCCTAATCCCTTCCCCATGTAGTCTTTCTATATCAGGAACTGAGTCTTCACCATAAGGGAACATGAAGAACTGGAGACTTGCAGAAGGACTGCTCTTCCTAAAACCCTTTCCTCAGCCGTTTGGGGAAATAGTGACAATTGACATGCAAACCCACAAGGCCTGGGAGGGTGCAGCATCCATTCACACACCCCGGAGTTCACTGAGACACAATCTGCAGGACTCTGGGTTCAGGAGCTCCCTCTGTGTGCCCAGCATCTCACAGTGGGTGCACCAAAATAGCTAGGGTCACGTGAGCCTGGGGTCTGGAGCAGTGGTGCAGGGCTGTAAACTCCTCAGAGGTTCAGGTGGAGGATCAGAAGTTCCAGGCAAGCCCAGGCAACTGCCAAGACCCTGCTTAAAATAAAATAAAATACTCAGGATGAGAGTCAATGGCAGAGTGGCCACCTAGCATGTGCAAGAACCTAGGATCCAACCCCAGTACAGAAAAAAACAAAACAAAACACTTGATCCCAATACTAGAGACTATCCTCATTCCCCACATTACCTTTGAATCCTGCCAGGACACCTTCCATAACTGGGCACATTCTTGTCATTTAGGAGTCACAGACTCAAATCTGACTGGTCATCGTTCCCATAAGCCACATTTGGTGGGTAGAAAAAGGCTTTATTTGGAGCCAACTACAAGCAGCTGGAGAAGCCTCATGCAGATGGACACACCCTGACCAGGTGTGCAAGGGCCTCTCATAGGACAGGGGCAAGGGGGACAAGAGAGAGCACAACAGGCCCTGCTGCTCTGTTCTCTGCCTTTCCCATGGAAAATAAACTGGTCCTGATCTCCTGGGGCTGCATCTGTGTGTTCAGTCTGAATGGAAGAGAGAAAGAGGTAGCAATTTATACCCTAGCCAAGGCCTAAGGATGTGGAGAAGCCACTGGTTCCTAAAGAAGGAAAAGCCTAACTTTCAAAGCTCCATTTTGCCCTGCTGGTTGCCTGAACACACCCTTCCTGAAAAACACCTCTACTGTTCTTTACAGAGTTCAGAAATGAGATCACTGCCTGCTTGGCAAATTTGGAGCAAGAACCTCAAATAACACCGTGATTAGATCTCACCTCAAGGTCATCTATGTTGGAGAAGCTCTGTTCTTTACTAACTGAACTTAAGCAGGTGCCTTTACTTTCCTCTTATTTTGGAAAATGCAGGTTTCATCATTTCTCATCATCTTCCTCTCAGGTCCTGAGCATAGAGATGAGTGGTACCAAGATTGGAGTACAGGGCCGGAGGGTTAGCTCAGTGGTTCCGGCGCCTGCCTCGCAAGCGTAAGGACCTGAGTTCGATCCCTGGTTACCACATATAATGCTGGGCGTGGTGGCTCACGCCTGTAATCCCAGCACTCGGGAGGCAGAGATGGGAGGATTGCTGAGTTCGCGGCGGCTTGCCTGGGCACCATAGTGAGCTCAGGGCCAGCCTGAA
>PVIC010014383.1:0-36604 GCA_004025085.1 Thryonomys swinderianus | reverse complement strand
GTGCTGAGGATGTCTGATCTAAGAAAAGATGTAATATGGATAAGTCAATTACCTTAAGGACAGTTTAACATGACACAAGTGGGAAGTGTTTCTATTTCAGCATGAAAGAATACCTTACTCAGGCTGGAGAGGTAGCTCAGTGGTTCTGGCACAGGCCTGGCAAGTACAAGGTTCTGAGTTTGATCCCTGGTATCAAAACTTAGTGTTATCTATCTACAATAGATAAGTGTTAAATTTATAAGTGTTAAACTTACCTGCACTAGTGTTTTCTAACATTAACAAAAAGATATAAATTCTTAGTTTTCCAATAGGAGATGATTCAAGATTAGCTGTGACGTTTAAAAAATTTCTCAGGTATCATTTTTTAAAGAATTCATAGAAAGCCAAGAATTGCTTAAAATCCTTGATGTACAGTGAGGTTAGAAACTCTAAATAGTAGGCTTTGATGGAGTTAAGTAACTCGTGCTTCCTTATGATATTACTGTCTAGAGTGAATTTCAAAACATTATTTACAATAATTGATTATAAAGCAGCATCAGGTTACTGAAATCTTTAGTGTTCTTTGCAATTCAAAAACCAATTACAGGGCCAGAGATTTGGCTCAGTGGTTCCAGCGCCTGCCTCGCAAGCACAAGGTCCCTGGTTCAATCCCCAGTAATCACATACAACAATACTGGGCGTGGTACCCCCACTGGCAATCAGTACCTCATACCACAGATGCCAGGCTTGGTGGCTCAAGCCTGTAATCCCAGCACTCGGGAGGCAGAGGCAGGAGGATTGCTGAGTTCAAGGCTTGCCTGGGCTACATAGTGAGCTCAGGGCCAGCCTGAACTGCAAAGTGAGAACCTGTCTCAAAAAAAAAAAACAACAATTACAGCTGGGCATGGTGGTTCACACCTGTAATTCCAGTACTTGGCAGGCAGAGATAGGAGGACTGCTGAGTTCGAGGCTTGCCTGGGCTACATAGTGAGTTCAGGGCCACCCTGAGCTACAAAGCGAGACCCTGTCTCAAAATAGAAAACAACAACAAAAACTTAAGTTTATTTTATTCTTTTTTCCGCAGTACCACAGATAAATCAGAACCTTGTACTTGGGAGGCAGGCATGGCCCCACTAACCCCTGGCCCAAGTTGATTTTATTCTTGAAAACTGTATGTAATTCGAATCAGAAAACAGACTAAAGATATAAAAAGTAAATAATTTTTTGTTTAAACAAAAACATCAAAATGCCTCAAATATATTAATTCTAAGACACATCTCTCATAGATTAACATTATGTGAAATGGCCTTATACGTACTTATTTTAAAACAACTTTTAAATATACGTAATACATTTTCCAAGCAGAAGTATTTGTAACTACCAAATTTAATTTTAATTGTGAATTTTTCAAGAAAAGAGAAATAATAAAAACTCTGAAGTCTGTGACTGAAAGGCCCTTTTTCGTGTCCTACAAATTAGTTCCACTACAGGGATTGATTTTACTACAGAATGAATTCTATGATCTAATGACATATTTAAATGGAAACAGACTGAATTTTAAGAAAGAGAGGTAAACTAGAAATTAACAGTATTGGTTCTCAGTCTTTGCTCTTCTTTTTATTGAGACAAGGTCTTGCTATTAGTTCAGGCCAGCCTCTGGGACTACAGGTATGCACAACCACGCCCAGCAGTCTTTGCTATTCTAAGGTGTATTATGAATGCTGTTCTCCTAACAGATTTGGAACTATTTTCCTTGGGAAAGAGTAAAATTTATGATTTACAAATCATATTGTACAAAATACTACTCTGGAGCATGAGGTTTCTTCATGTGAAAAAGACAATGTATTACATGACACATGGTTAACCTCAGATCCACATTAGCTCTCCAGGTCTAATCCTCATCTTTGATCCTTTTCATTTGTACCAAGTGCTCTCTGACTAAGTCAATCTACTGTCCTTAAACAGTGGGAGATTGTAACTTTTTTTTTTTGGCGGTACCAGGATTGAACTTAAGACCTTGCACTTGCCAGACAGGTGGCAGATGGGGTGCCACTAAGCTGTATCCCCAGCCCTATAACTAACAATGTAAAAAGTTAGTTGTCTGGGGGCCAGAGGGTTAGCTCAGTGGTTCCGGCGCCTGCCTTGCAAGCGCAAGGTCCTGAGTTCGATCCCCGGTAACCACATACAATGCTGGGCATGGAGACTCACGCCCACCAGCCATCAATACTACATATCACAATGCCGGTGTGGTGGCTCAAGCCTGTAATCCCAGCACTTGGGAGGCAGAGACAGGAAGACTGCTGAGTTTGAGGCTTGTCCTAGGCTACACAGTGAGCTCAGGGCCAGCCTGAACTACAAAGCGAGACCTTGTCTCAAAAAAAAAAAAAAGTTAGTTGTCTGTAATATTTATCACTTTTTTTTTTGTGGTACTGGCGAATAAACCTAGGATCTTGGTCCTAAGCTATACCCCAAAATTATAAATTTTGAGACAGGGTCTAAGTCACTGTATGCAAACTTGCAATCCTTCTGTCTCAGCCTCCCAGAGTGACAGGATTACAAGTGCACACCACATCTGACTTATTTATTAATTTAACCCATCTGCACTTCAATCTTTCTTTTTCACAAAGATTAATGGAGAAGGAAGTTATGATCCCAGGAACTCAAAGTAGAATTGAAGAGCAACTGAGTACAGTATGATGAATTTATTGTCTCTGCTTTATTTTTCCCCAAAAGTAAAAACATGAAGTATATGTTTGTACTATACACATTTTAATATAGTACTTGGAAGTGTTAAAATTAATTGATTTTTAAGTAATTGGAAACCAGGAATACTGTCCCACTATGAATTCTGTTCCCCAAATATGCTCCATCTGCCAGCTGGATCCCAAGCAAATTCCAAACCAGTGCTTGGCAAAATATTCCCAAATCCAGCATTTTACATGAAACAGAAATTAGATATGGAGTCTGGGATTGTCCTGAGAATCAAACAAATGCATGATAGTAACATGAATGTATTTAATTAATCTTTTTATGTTAAATTTGATAGGCGAGCAGTTTAAGTAGTACTTCAAAGGCTGTCCTTTAATTCTGCATACATCTATTCTGTTATTAGTCTGTTGGCATCCAGCACAGGATTAGGAAAGCCTGCCATCTGGTAGTTATAGCAACCCTTTCTGAACATGGCTGGGGACTGGAAGTTGAAGGCTATAAGCCTCAAAGAAATCCAAAACAAGTTTATTACTATGAATATATAAAAATTAAAATAATAGTACAGAGCTAATAACATCGTACAGAGCTTCTCACTCAGAAAATCATTGTGTGTATACACATTATATAATTGACCAGTTTTAAAGGGGTTAAAGTGATGACTGATTAAGTAATTAGGTTCCCATTCCTCTTATCCACAAGGCTACCACTGTCTCTTTTATAAAGCCTAAAGATGAGAGCTGAATTGGCCCAATTTAAATTGGCTATTTAACTATTACTTCTCTTAATCATAATATGGGTGTTCTTGCATACACTTTTTTCCTCTCAGTCAAGTTTTATGTAGGCAATACTTCAGTAAGGAGTAATTAATAGAGTACAGTACTAATAACAATATATCCAGCATATGAACATAAACAAAGTATTTTCAAGATCTTACTCATAAAAGACAGCCAGAGAAGAGAAATAAAGATGATCTCAGATTCTACAATTGCCTTATGCAATTAGGGTAATGACAGAAAAATTGAATCCAAACACCTATTTAAAATGTTTATTTTCTTTCTAGTAAATCAGTTTCTTTTCTGAAATAACACTATTTTACATAGCTTTTAGTATTATCAGTACAATGTACATGTATAAAAGTGCTTCCCACTTTGAATTTGCCCACCTTTTGCTGCCCATTTCCACAGTCTGACTCTGAACCTCTTTGCTCTTACTTTTATCTTTCCAAAGTAACTACCACTTACTTGAGCCCTAGTGAATGCAGCATCCAGCCTTTCAGAGCACTCGCAAACTGTGATCACATCTGTTCTAATGTAGCAACTAGCATGCCAACACGCAGTTTCCCTTGCTCTCATTCTTAATGCAATGATGCTAAGAGATGACCTAGGATTATATGAAACTTACCCAGCTTAGTAAGTTTATTCTCTCCCATTGTTTTACTTCAACCCTCTTGTCTATAAAAAGCCCCTTCTTTATATGGTTGATTTTCCTTATATTATATACCTGGTATTCAGTGGAGAGTCTTCTTGGATCTCTTTGTGAAGGCATCGGAAACATCTCTGTGGACTGATTTTCACAGTGGGAGAGATGCTCTTTCACAGACTTAAAGTGATCTGCACTGCTCAAAGACTACCATTAAACTTGACTCTCTTGAAGACTGCTAAAAAATAAGTGATTTCTCTACAAAAAATTCCCATGTGAGTCTAATGCACACACTAACACAATGCATCTGCTCCACAATACATACACCTATTTCAAAACATCAGATTGTATATAACAAAGATATAGTTTCATCAGTTAAAAACATTTTCTTTTCTTTTTCCCCCAGGTAAGGTCTCACTACGTAGTTCAGGGTAACCTTGAACTCACAATGTAGCCCTGGGCTACCCTCGAACACACAGTGATCCTCCTGCCTCAGCCTCTCAAGTGCTGAGATTACAGGTGCACACCACCATGGCTGGCTGTCAGTTAAGATTTTTAAAAAACTGAATTCTCTCTAGGAATGCTTAGATCACTAGCTAAGCACCAAATCTGGGGGAGGGAATTTAGAGCAAGGGGGACTAAAATCATGTATCAAAACAAGGAAATGAACTCAAGGGTCTTAGGCAAATCTCAGCCAACACCATATGGCAAGAGACCTCTATATATACAGTACCTTGCTTTACTTAAAAGGGCACAAATGTAAAACATAACAAGGAGACTATGTTAGCTAAGAGAACACTGGTCCTTGAGTCAAACAGATGACTGAAATCTTGACTGTCATTTACAAGTTGGCCCAGGGCAAAGACATAGGTAGTTAAATCTGTCTCTTCACCTTTCAAATTTTGCAGAACTGGTTTGAGGATTCCAGGTTTGTTTTTTTTTTTTTTTTTGAGACAGGGTCTCACTCTGTAGTTCAGGCTGGCCCTGAGCTCACTATGTAGTCCAGGCAAGCCTGGAACTCAGCAATCCTCCTGTCTCTACCTCCTGAGTACTGGGATTACAGGTGTGAGCCACTACGCCCAGCACTGTGGTATGTGGTATTGACTGCTGGTGGGCGTGAGTCACCAGGCCCAGCCATTGTATGTGGTTACCGGGACCAAACTCAGGACCTTGAGCTTGTGAGACAGGCGCGGGAACCATTGAGCTAAATCTCTGGCCCTCCAGATTTTTTTTTTTTTTTGAGACAGGGTCTCGCTTTGTAGTTCAGGCTGGCCCTGAGCTCACTATGTAGCCCAGGCAAGCCGACGCGATCTCAGCAATCCTCCTGTCTCTGCCTCCCGAGTGCTGGGATTACAGGCGTGAGCCACCACGCCCAGCACTGTGGTATGTGGTGTTGATTGCTGGTGGGCGTGAGTCACCACACCCAGCACTGTATGTGGTTACCGGGATCGAACTCAGGACCTCGCGCTTGCGAGGCAGGTGCCAGAACCACTGAGCTAAATCTTCAGCTCCCTCCAGATTTTTATATAAACTACCTAGCCCAGTATCTGGTGCATGGCAAGTGCAAATGAATAATAGTGGTAAATTTATATTTTATCATTTGTCTTGAAGCAGGTGGTCAAGAATTAAACATTAGATGTAGTGGCATGACTGAAAAAGTAGAAAGAGGAGAGTCAGTGGCTGCTTTTAGGCAATAATTCTCAAAACAGAACAGTAACACACACTGGCCCACCCAAATCAACAGAAATAGTTGTCGCTAAGAAATCTTCAGGGAGAATCCCCTGAACCTCTTTCTGCAAGCTCACTAAGAAAACATAATCTTTTTTTAATGACAGGATTGTTAAATCAAAATATAATGTGATTCAGAAATATAACCTGTATACATGCTTTTGAGTTTCCTAGTGGCCACATTAAAAAGTTAAAAAATGATGGGTTAAATTAATTTTAATATTTTAATGAAAATGCACAAAATCATTTCATTACTTAATCACAATTTTGAAATTGAGTACTTTACATACTTGTTATTGTACTGTTTTCAAAATCTACTGTATATTTTACAGTTATAGCACATCTCAAGACTAGCCATATTTCAAGTGATCAATAGCCACATGTTGCTAATGGCTTTTTTTTTTTTTTTTTTTTTGAGACAGGGTCTTGCTTTGTAGTTCAAGCTGGCTCTGAGCTCACTATGTAGCCCAGGCAAGCCTGGAACTCAGCAATCCTCCTGTCTCTACCTCCTGAGTGCTGGGATTACAGGCGTGAGCTGCCACACCCAGCACTGTGGTATGTGGTATTGATGGCTGGTGGGCGTGAGTCACCATGCCCAACATTGTATGTGGTTACCGGATCGAACTCAGGGCCTTGCGGCTTGTGAGGCAGGCACTGGAACCACTGAGCTAAATCTCTGGCCTGCTAATGCATATCTTATGGACAATGGAGTTCTGTAGTTCTGGGATCAAGCCTGGACCCAGACCAAATAATCTACTTGACCTAGTGTTACCTGCTTCACAGGTTAGCCTAGTCACACATTATGGCAAACTTTTCAGAGGTTTCAATGATACATGTAGTCCACTGTAATAAGGTCCCTGCCACTGCCCTAGAGCCTAACTACTGAAATTTATCTCACAAATCTTTTTCAGGCTGCCAACAAAATCTAGTTTACTATAATGATAAGACACTTACGTATCCAAAATTCACAGTCAGTTATAATATATACAGAGACATTAAACTAATAACAGTTGTCAGGAGCTGTAGGACTTGGTGGAGGAATGCATGTCATATAGATCAATACTATTTCCAATTGCTTATTAGTAGGGTATATGCCAATCAGTATATTCCTTAAGAGGAGCCACTAATGTAAAAGTTTTTACTATTTTTAAAAGGGTGACAACTCTAAGAATCTTCCACCTCTGAAGTGTGGTGATACCCCACATATTTGGACAATATGCCTCTAGGCATGTTAAAATTAAGTTCAATTAAATTATAAGCAATTTCAATCAGGAAAGAAAATGGTTTGCTTCTTTAGAGTTCAAAACATACTTTCAAAGTATATCATATAAAATGTAACTAGATTCTGTTGGTAAAGAACTGGATTTTCAAATGTGACTCATTTCCAAGAACTCTTAGCAGAGATGAGACTTAACTGATGCTATGTGTAAAGCTTTGAAAAGTTCCTACCTAATTTAATCATCTATTAGAATTTACAATGCTTTCCCACACTTCCATATTTCAATTTTCAAATAAATTTCTCAAAATGCATAGCAAATCAAATACATGATTGAAAACTTTTGCCTCCTGAATATTCAGTACATATCACACAGCTAATGTCATATAAAGTTCCCATTATATTTAGAAACATCAGTTTATGTTAATGACTGAACAAGGACAATACACCATTTCCATTATAAATACACCATTTAGAAGTTTGTGCTTCAGTTGCAACAAATTATAATTGTCAGAGTAATGTTACTCTCTAAACTGACTTCCCAAAGTAAACATAAAACATGTAAATTCTAAATTGTAATAACCTTTCTGGTAAAACTTAAATACAGTATTTAGGAAATGCATATATAGGAAAAGATGAAAAGTCTAATTATTGAAGTTGTTCTCAAATAATTCAAGCAAATATAGAAACAAAAATGCTACTAGTTAGTGAATACAATGAAATACATTGATATAATTCAGTTTTTAGTTTTTAAATAATGAAGAGAATGAATAATTCTACATAATTTTCTGACTCCAATAACTGTCCTGAATCAAAATCTCCATGAGGGCCGGGAATGTATTGGTAGCATAGGTGAGGTATGGAATTTGATTCCAACTAATGCAAACAGCAGCAGCAGCAACAAAAACCCACCTGTATTATTCTAGTCAACACTGAATGCCCAGTCAACATAGTAAATAGTCTGTTTCTTTAGTATATTTCTATATTCCTTTTTAGTCTTATTGCCTCATTCCTTTCTCACAAAGGGAATATAAATAAGCTACAGTTAGTAAATATATATAACACCTACTGTGTAACAGATATTATATTTATGACGAAAATACACAGTAAATGTTTAAATTTTTGAAATTATTACAGTAATTTTTTTTTCTTTGAGACAGGGTCTCACTGTATAGTTCAGGCTGGCTCTGAGCTCACTATTTAGCCCAGGCAAGACTCAAACTCAGCAATCCTCCTGCCTTTGCCTAACAAGTGCTGGGATGACAGGCATGAGCCACCATGTCCAGCACTGTGGTATATGGTACTGATTGCTGGTAGATATGAGTAACCACGCCTGGTCTTGTATGTAGTTACCACAGATGAACCAGGGACCTTGTGCTTGCTAGGAAGGCGCCAGAACCACTGAGCTAAATCTCTGGCCCTATTACAGTAATTTTAGTCCCTCTCAAAATAATCTCCCTTGCTTCAAATATATTTATTTCATCATTCAGCCCACTTAGCAGTTCTTGAAGTCCTCTTCTGTGACTATGAAATATGAGCAAAAAATGTTGAATATTGTTGCTGAGTGCCATCTGAAAGAAAGGCAGGCTCATGAAAACATTACCATGTATTTTCAACCATTTTATTCACTGGCTTTGGCACTGTATGACTTGTGGCTCTTTCCCGAAGTCACAATGACCATGAAAGGTAAACACTGGTCAATTCAGAACATCAAAGCAGCCACCAATGACTCTGAAGACGCTCTAGAAAGAGTACTTCCAGAACTGCTTCAGAAAGTGACCTGGCTTTTATTTTTTTTTTGAGACAGGGTCTTTGTAGTTCAGGCTGGCTTGAAACTCACAGTAATAATACTGTCTTATCCTTCAGAATGCAGGGATTACAGGCATATGCCATCATGCCCAGGCTAGCACTCCCATTTCTAATCTCAAAGCCATTACTTTAGTTTATTTGCTTACCAGTAAAATCCTCCTAACTCAGCTCCTTACCAACACTTACTCTCTCCATGACCATGCTCTTATCACCAAAGCTCTCACATGTTGATTAGGGCTTTAATGAATTTAAATGCATGCCAGAGAATAAAATCTAAATTTCTTAAACCGGGCATGGTGGCTCACGCCTGTAATCCCAGCACTTGGGAGGCAGAGACAGGAGGATTGCTGAGTTCGAGGCTTGCCTGGGCTACATAGTGAGCTCAGGGCCAGCCTGAACTACAAAGCGAGACCTTGTCTCAAAAAAAAAAAAAAAATCTAAGTTTCTTAAAATAGTACCCAAGATGTGCAGAATCTGATGCTTTCAACTCCTGTTCTATTTCTTCTCCCATCACACATCCATCCCAAAGACATAAGCGCTTTATCACTTTCAGTACATTGGCTTGTAATTCACCTTTCTCCCAGACAGGTAAAATCCTAGTTGACCTTCACAGGCATAAATCAAAAGCCACCCTCCTCCCCAAATTGTTTCTCCCCAGTGGAATAAATATCTCTTTTCTATGCTTATCTGTATTTCCTTTAAAATGCAGCTACAGCAGAGCTTTGAGGTTGATGTTGGGAATCAGATACATAAATGTCTATCTTTCCTATAATTGTTCTTGTCCAGTTCACATACATATCCTTCAAGTGCTGAAAACATATTCAGCCATGTCTAAAACAGCCATTAAATAATATGTGCCACTTTTAGAACTTTTTATTCAACAAAAGAAAAAAAACGGTACTTTTTTTTTTTTTTTTGAGACAGGGTCTGTCTCGCTTTGTAGTTCAGGCTGACCCTGAGCTCACTACGTAGCCCAGGCAAACCTCAAACTCAGCAGTCCTCTTGCCTCTGCTCCCGAGTGCTGGGATTATAGGCATGAGCCACCATGCCCAGCATTATGGGGTGCAGTACTGATTGCTAGTGGGTGTGAGTCATCACACCCAAGATTTTACCATTGTATGTGGTTACTGGGATGGACCTGGTGCTTGCTAGGCAGGCGGCGGAACCATTGAGCTAAATCTCTGGCCCCCAAAAGATACTTTAAAAAAAAAATAAATTTAGAAGTAAACTTTATGGTATAAGATTGTATCTCAGTAAAAGTTACGATCAAAGAAAAGTGGTACATAAAAAGTAAAGACAATCCTTTCATGTGCTTTCCAAACAGGCCTATCTTTGATGGTAATGTTTTTAGATAAGGTAAGTATCATTATGAGTTTGTTAAAAAATATTGTAAATTGAGTAGTCTGTATTTTAAAATCATAGGCATAGAAAAAAACAAGTTGCCTTTATTTACTTGGACCTCATAAACTTACTTATTAGCTGCTTCCTAAAACAGACATGATAATCATAAAGGCTTCTTTAATCTGGTCATCTCCATGAAAATGAGTATTAAAGAAATTAGACTCACTTTTGAGTTATCAATGCTAGGATCACACACTACCTCCTGATTTCTATTTGGACAAGCTAAGTATCTTAACTCAGCCTCTGTAAGCAAACCAAATAAATGAAATTGGGTGTGGTAATTCTTGCTTCCTCAACTAACTCTGACTTGGGAAAGCAGTTCTATTTTAGATGATACACATCGGTTGTTTTAGTTATTTTAAGGTACGTATGAATGCACACACACAAACATTTTTCCTGTTAGCCTTTTAAAAATAGAGATATAATCCATTTACCATAAAATTTAGTCTTCAAATTGTACACTGCAGGAGTTTTTAGTATATTTACATTGTGTACTCCTCACCATTCTCTAATTCCAGAACTTTTTTATTGCCTTCAAAGCAAACCCAGTACACACTAAGCTATAGGTTCCCTATCTCCCTCTGCAGCTTTTGGTTATCACTTATCTTCTGTCTTTGTAGATACACCTGTATTCAATCAACATTTATACAATGGATGGAACCGTACAATTATGGAACCTTTCATCTTTGGTTTCTTTAATTTAGTATAATGCTTAGAATTTATCTGTACATCATTGTTTGGGGAACTGAATGTCTTTTCTCATTGCTAAGACATAATATCAGACCTTAAAAGTAAAGGAGGAAAGATTCATTTGGCTCAGCTTTTTTTTTTTTTTTTTTTGGTATCAGGTCTTGAACTCAGGATCTTGTGCATGGCAACACCAAGCTACATCCCCAACATGCTCAGTTTCTAGAGATTTCATGGTCAGCTAGTCCCAAAGCAAGGTGGCATGGAGGAGGGGCATTGCAAAGGAGATGGCAGGCAAAAGGTAGCAAAGCAGTGAAGCAGCAACAGCGAGTGACCACAGCAGCCCTCTTTCTTTCCCCTATATCCCATCCAGGCTACTCAGGTAGCACTCACACCCTAGATGGGGTACCATTAACCCCAGCATAACACACTCTAGATCCAGAGACCTCGAGAAAGCCCTAGCTATGACTGCATGAGGCTTTGGGGGGAGATATACATATAAGCCATAACGTTGAATAATATTCCATTGTATAGATATACCACATTTATCCACTGATCAATTGCAAGACATATAGGCTATTTCAATGTTTTGGCTATTATGAATAAGGCTGCTATGAATACTTGTGTTCAAGTCTTTTGTAGAGAGTACGTGTTTTCCACTCTCTCAAGTGTTTAGATAGTGGAATTGCCAGATCATAATGGCAACTCTAATGTTACCACTTTTACAAAGTTAATCTTCAACTAGTTAGACTGTTCAACTTACCTGTACATTTTTAAAGGCAATAAAGAACAATGTTTTTATTTTCATATTTTGTTTGCAAATTGTTCTATCCCCAAACATTTCCTTTGAGACCAAAGGTCTTTAGAAGTTAAAATACAGGGCCTGGTTAGTACTTGGAAGAAAGCTGCTGGTAAATACCAGGTTCTGTGTGTAGGTTTCTTTCTCTCCTCTTGAGCCAGGCATTGTGATGCAACTCCAGCTATTCTGGAGACTGAGGCAGGAGGATCACAAGTTTGAGGCCACCCTGGACAGCTCATTGAGATCCTTTCTCAAAAAGTAAAAAAGGTTGGGCTGGAGATTTAGCTCAGTGGTTCCAGTGCCTGCCTAGATAGAAAGCACAAGGTCCTGAGTTCAATCCCCAATAACTACATACAACAACATTGGGCATGGTGACTCACACCCACCAGCAATCAGTATTACATACCACAGTGCCAGGTGTGGTGGCTCATGCCTGTAATCCCAGCACTTGGGAGGCAGAGGAAGGAGGATTGCTGAGTTCGAGGCTAGCCTGGGCTACACAGTGAGCTCAGGGCCAGCCTGAACTGTAAAGCAAGACCCTGTCTCAAAAAAAAAGTAAAAAGGCTGGAGTGTAGCTCAGTGGTAGAGTACTTGCCAATCGTGTGTGAGATCCTGGGCTTAATCTCCACTAACACATACACATACACGTACATGCTAAAATAAACTTAAGGCTTTGTAAGATAAATTAAGCCCCTTGAAAGAAGCTCAAAGTATCTCAAACTCTTACTGGAGGCCAAGTTTTTATTCCAGACATTGAAGAGATTAAATATGAATTATTTTTTTTAAATGGAGAAAGAAAATAATGCCAATCCTCAAGATTATATAGTCCCCCTGTAACTACACCCTGATTTTCTACTCAGAGCAAGTTTCAAACAAGTGCCTAACAGGTATTTCAAACCTGATATATCTTTAAACCAAACTCATTCTCTGTTGTTCTCCACACTTGATTCCTCTCTCATATAACCCCATATTCCAGTTAGAAAATCCTATTAGCTCTATCTTCAAAATACAACCAAAATTCAGGGCCAGAGATTTAGCTCAGTGGTTCCGGCACCTGCCTAGCAAGCACAAGGTCCTGAGTTGGATCCCGGTAACCACATACAATGCTGGGCGTGGTGACTCATGCCCACCTGCAATCAACACCACATACCACAGTGCTGGGCATGGTGGCTCATGCCTGTAATCCCAGCACTCGGGAGGCAGAGACAGGAGGATTGCTGAGTTTGCAGCGGCTTGCCTGGGCTACATAGTGAGCTCAGGGCCAGCCTGAACTACAAAGCAAGACCTTGTCTCAAAAAAAAAAAAAAATTCAATCAAATCATCACCCCTACCATCTCTCCCCAAACTTATTTCACTGGCCCCGTAAGAAGTTTCCATGTTTCCATTCTTGCTTGTTATGGTCTTCTATCAAAATGTAAAGACAACTAACAAATTCTCTTTTAAAATACATGTCAGATTGTATCACATTTCTGTTCAGTCATTCAAGCTTCACATTACCCCTTCCTCATTATTTCATTCATGCCAGTTATGCATGAGCCTCAAGGACTTCTGCCTGTTGCTTCCTCTACCTGCAACCTTATCTCAGACATCTACATACATGCTCCCTCCTCCCTTCTTCTGTCATGTCTCGACAGTAGGACTTGGTCTCACTATTCTTTTAAAATTTACAATCATGCACAAAAGCTTACTGTATCTTCTTGCTCTGCTCTATATTCCTCTACAACATTGATTGTTAATATCGTATATCTTTTACTTATTACTATTTACTCTTGGAAATTACAAACTCTCTAATGGCAATAAGGTTTGTTTGTCTTACTGCTGAATTCTAAGCACTTAGAGCCTAGCACAGAAGTGCTTAATATTCGTTGAACAAACAAGTGAATAAATGAAAAGAAACATGAAATTGCTCAAAAAAGAAGGGCTAACCAGAGATCAGAGAAATATTTATGAGGAAATAACATTACTAAACATAATAAAATCAGGGTGGGAGTGGAAAGCACCACTTCTGGAAAAATATACCACAACATTTCTCCAGTTTGCTTTAGGAAAACTTGCTATCCTGGCTCATTTAATTGTTTTTGAAGTGATCTAGCCATTGACATGGGCCTTTAGCTTCTGGAAAACTGAAAGCATGGGAGCTGACAAGTTTCTGAAGCAATGATATCCTTCTCTCAGCTGCTACATGTACAGAGTCAAGGATGTCCATGATACTTGCTTTATATTAGACCCATTTTGAGGACTTTCCTATGGTTCATTCATAAGCATTTAGGCCAGTTTCCAACTAAAACTACTAGCTAGTAAAATTCACTTTCTTTGGATGTCAACTCATAGCACCTTCAAGCTGAAATGAATCTTAAATTGATGTTACCCAGCCCTTCACACGTTTTATATACAGGAAAACTAAAGTTAAAAAAGAAAGTTGTTTGTTCAATGTCTTAAACAGTTATTCTAAGTATTTTTCAAACAGTAAATAATGTACATAACTAAGCCTGAGCTTAGAAAGTTCACTTTGGAAAATTCACTAAAATTTAAAAACTGGTAGTTATTTTATGACAATTTTAAATAACAATGGTTATATCTCATATCAACAACTCTATTCACCTATCATCCACATGAGATTTAGAAATTATAACAGAGACTGACAGAACTATATTGTAGCACTCAGCAAACAAAGTAATAATTTGATAAGATGGTTAATCTTGATTGTCAGCTTGATTGGATTGAGAAACACCTAGCATGTCAATATCGAGCACATTGTCTCTCTGAGAGTGTTTCCAGAGACAGCTAGCCATCCAGCAGGATGGATGCCTGGATAAGACAAATATAGGAAGAGTGAAGCTATTAGCCCATGCTCTCTGGCTCTTTCTCTTTGCTTCCTGGCTGCCCTGGGACAGCAGTTTGCTTTGTGACAGACACCTTTCTGCCATGATGTATTTGCTTTATTCTAGCCCTAAAATGGTGAAGTCAGCTGATTATGAAGTGAAACCTCTATACTGAACCAAAACAAATATTTCCTCTTTAAATTATTATTCTCACAGAGAGGGAAGGCACTATTTGTCACAGCAATGGAAAGCTAACACAATGGACAAATACAGATATCTTTAAAACATACGTCTTTTCCCAAAAGGAGACTTTCCCTGTCTAGTGTTGGGAATGATGATGATTCCCTAAGTTTTCTAGGAGGTACATGGTGAAGTATAATTCCTTACATATGAAGAGAAGGCAGAAGCCCTGGGTTTAGGATATTCAACACAAGCAACACTGCACTGCTTTACAAGTTTTTAGTTGTACCAAAATAAGGATTTCCAATCTTCTGAAGCAATAAGGATATCTTTTAATGTCAGAATATATTAAACCAACAAACAAGAACACTACTGGATAGTTACCAGGTATTAAATAGCTCTTAATTGAAAGGATACATGAATTCAATAAAGTATGAGTACAAATGCATATATATGAAGCATGGTACTCATTTAGTGTATGTGCCTAACACAGAAGAATGAGTTCCCATAGAACCTCAGACTGACATATGACTGACTTTTACTGTGCTATAGACATGGAATATTACTGCCATGTTGCAATATGACCACCTAAAAATATTTAGGAGACAGCAAAATATAGAAACACAACAATCATAAATCTAGCTCCCAAAAATCATAAATCTAGCAGAAAACCCTTCACATAACTCAATCTCTCCTCCCTAGAAGTAGTATGTTTTAATTTCCCTCCAGAATGGCTATGGTTGAGTGAAACATTCACTTAATAAACAATTCACTCAATAAACTTCTTGTGGTTTTAAACTAATAAAAAAGCAAAAAGAATGTCAACAAATATACATTAAAGAAAAAACAGCATTTGGGCTGGAGCTTTAGCTCAGTGGTTCTGGTGCCTGCTTTGCAAGCACAAGGTCCTGAGTTTGATCCCAGTGACCACATAGAATGCTGGACATGGCGACTCACGCCCACCAGCAATCAATACCACATACCACAGTGCCAGGGGTGGTGGCTCACGCCTGTAATACCAGCACTCGGGAGGCAGAGACAGGAGGATTGCTGAGTTTGAGGCTTGCCTGGGCTATATAGTGAGCTCAGGGCCAGCCTGAACTACAAAGCAAGACCCTGTCTCAAAGAAAGAAAAGAAAAGAAAAAGAAAAAGAAAAAAGAAAAAACAGCATTTGACAATCTACTTCACGTATACTTCCTGTTTCTAGTGAAATCTCAATTGTATTTACCTATGTAATCATGCATCAAAAAAAAAGGTATATTCCAGAGAAGGCAAAAATATTCTCATACGAATTCAAATTTTCTGCACAAGCAGCAACAAAAATAAGCTTAAATAGATCAGTAGTACAACATAGTGTTTATAGATGTTAGCTCTGAGCTCAAATCTCCTCTTCCACTTATTAATTACAGTATATGCTATTGGTTAAATTTCTTTGGTAAACCTTAGGTAATGTATGTAAAGTGCTTAATATGATCCTTGGCAGGTTTTAAGGGTGAAGAAAAATTGTTACTAAGTAATTATATACGCTAAATACACAACAACAATCAAGAGTACCACAGGAAAAACTTCACAGCTTCTCTTCATTTCCTACTGTCTCATCCTTATCCTAAAGTCCCTCCTAAAGGACTTATCCTAAAGTCCCTCCTTATCTGACAGTTTTGGTCTACCTCAATCCTCCATGGACCTCTAACCAGTTGTGCTACCTCTAATTCTACCCAAGGTTACAGCAACAGGTAGTTTCTGCAAAACAGCAAACAACAACAACAAAAACAGAAAACAAACAGCATACACTCAAACAACAACAAAATACACTCACAAACAATTTACTAGGAATTAGCATGTTAGAAACTGAGACAAAGAAAAGAGGCCAAGAGAAAAAAAAAAGTCAAAGTATTCAAGTTCTTCATTATTATCTGCAGGAACCACCAATAACCAGACCTCCTAATGAAAAACACCTCACTAAAATAATTTTCCTTACCACATATTTAATGACTTCACCACAGCTAGATTGTTTTTAATATAAATTCCAACAATTTCTTAACGTTTCTCCTTTCCCATGCATTTCAACAAGTGTGGAATTAGTTCTTCATCATGTGCTTAGGCCTCCTGTTAGCAAACATAATTAAAATTAAGCAGGCAACAATTCCACTTGATCATCAAATCTTTCAAATGAGACCGGGCCTGGTTTCTCTAAAGTTCTGTAAGGGAAACTCAGGGGCTGCTCAATTTGATGCTGGCCATTCAGTAGATGGCACTGTTCCCTTGGAGTGCAAACTAAACTCCAAAAAGCCTATGCTGTGACATTCAGCTGTGATATAAAACAGGAGTTTCTTCTTCAAAGCACTTAACTGAGTCACAATCCCTCCAGAAATGCATACATCAAAAGTTGATAGGTCAAAACAAATACTTTAAGGGGAAAGGCAAGTTTAGATTGTTGTAAGACATCAAGTACAATGTAAAATCATCTAACTCAAATGATTGCCAAGTAATCGGTATCTTTTTTTTTTTTTTTTTTTTTGAGACAGGGTCTTGCTTTGTAGTTCAGGCTGGCTCTGTGCTCACTTTGTAGCCCAGGCAAGCCTTGAACTCAGCAATCCTCCTGTCTCTGCCTCCTGAGTGCTGGGATGACAGGCGTGAGCCACCACACCCGGCACTGTGGTATGTGGTACTGATGGCTGGTGGACGTGAGTCTCCATACCCAGCATTGTATGTGGTTACCGGGGATCGAACTCAGGACCTTGCACTTGCGAGGCAGGCGCCAGAACCACTGAGCTAATCCTCCGGGCTGTAATCAGTATCTTGAGCCTTTACTATGTCATACAAAAACAATGTTTTTATTCAGGCATAAAAATGTTCCTTCCCTATTCCGATCTGCCATAGCTATGATAGCCCATCAGTGGCTACCAAGTCCTTATCCATCACATATTTTTTATTAGGATATCTAATGGCAGCAAAGAACTCTGACTTTACTACTAACAAAAGCAAATGAAGGACACATTATGTTGAACATCCTGTTTGAAGATAATTTTTGATAGCCACTTAAATAGATCAAACATTTTAATATAAAAATCAGTTTTTCTAATTTTTCAAAAATATTCAAAGGAATATGAACTCTCAGTAATGAGAGATATTTTACTGTAATACTGAATGCTTCTCAACTATAAGGTAATGCATAAGGTTTTACATGCTTTTGTCTCAGAGATCTTTCTTAGGGATCTAGAAAAGCAGATCTCTAGAGTGATGAAAGTTCCTTCCACTGCAATCTCCAATTGAAAGTCAACTTTTTTACCAGGCAGGTCTCACCTGATAACTTCTTCCGTTCTCTAAGAGAGACAGAAAATTTTCTGACAATAAAAGTCAGAAAAGAGCAGGGCATGGTGGGTGCCATGTGTCTATAACCCCTGCACTCTTGGAGGCTGAGGCAGATGGATAGCAAATTTGAGCTCACCTGTGCAATTTAGGGACTAAGCAAGACCTTGTCTCAATAAAAAATAAAATAAGTGGTGAGGCTGTAACTTAGTGTAAATCCCTGGAATCAATCCTAAATACATTTAAAAAAAAAAAAAACAGTGGCAATAGAAAGGCAAAGTTAAGAGGAACACACTGATTTAAAAAGTTAGGAGTGAGCATCTTTGCCTTTTCACCATTTTGCTTTGCCAGTCTCTTTTTCCTTTCTACCACCTGTGCTGATAGTCACCTAAACACCAGTGAAGCATTCTACTCAACCAAAGCTCTCAGGCCCATTCATATTATCTGAGTCTCATCATTGCCCTTCCTCAACCCACTTCCCTATATACGAAAAGGTTGACTCACAAATGTTTTTCTCACATACTCCTAAGACAAAAGAAAAAAGAAGTCAACATAATGCAACTAATAGTTGGGTGGCTCTAACTCCTGAAGGATTAAAACTACAGTATTCTTAAACATCCTTAGGGAGGCTGGGCGTGGTGGCACATATCTGTAATCCTAGCACTGGAGAAGCAGAGGCAAGAGATCAAGGCCACCCTGGGGTACCTATCAAATTTGAGGCCAGCCTTCACTACGTAGCAAGGGCCTGTCTCAAAAATTGCAAAGCCCCTAGGGAGGCCTTGAGACCCAGATACTCTTATTTTATAACTAGGGATGGAACTTTGAGCATCACACATGCTAGGCAAGCACTCTATCACTGAATACACCCCCAGTCCACCAACTAACATAGTTCTTTAGACTGATCAAGTTAGTCTAATTATCTTCTCCATAAGCAAAGTGGGGACATCTACTTTTCTGCTATGAATTTAGTCATTTTAGCAAGATGACAGGATGAGAAAAACTATACAAAGAGGAAATGTTGTCCTTGCACAGGATGAGCTGAGTCATTGTGAAGAACATCACAGAATACTGTTGATAGTGACAAAATGAAAGCATAAACCAAATCCCTAGGATACAGAAAACCTCAAATCTTCACCTAACTGCTCTGGTTTGTTTTTTGAGATGGGGTCTTGCTATGTAGTTCAGTCTGGCCTACAATTCATTGCAATCCTCCTGCCTCAGCCTCCCAAAGTGCTGGGATGACAGGTATGCTTTGCTGCCCCTGGCCTCCAACTGATTCCCTTCTATGTTGTTAAAATGCAGTAGGCAGGGCTGGAGGGTTAGCTAAGTGGTTCTGGCGCCTGCCTCACAAGCTAAGGTCCTGAGTTCGATCCCCGGTAACCACATATAATGCTGGGTGTGGAGACACGCCCACCAACAATCAACGCGGCATACCACAATGCCGGATGTGGTGGCTCACGCCTGTAATCCCAGCACTCCGGAGGCAGAGACAGGAGGATTGCTGAGTTCTCAGCGGCTTGCCTGGGCACCATAGTGAGCTCAGGGCCGGCCTGAACTACAAAGCAAGACCCTGTCTCAAAAAAAAGCAAAAAAAAAAAAAGTAGTAGGCAACCAACAGCCATAGGAGCTAAACAAAACAAAAACCCTCAAAGGGACTCGAATTAAATAGACTGACACATCTACATTATCCTTTCTCCTTCCATCCAAGGAAATAGTACTATCCTGGTCAGACAGGAGGGAATAAAAAAAATAACATGATTAATTTAAAGGGGACGAGTGTTAAAAATAATGAAAAAATTTCATGTATATTCCTTGGAGTCTGATGCTCACCTTGATGTTTATTTGCCTTAATGTATGATATGAGCATGAAAATTAATCTTTTTTAAGACTTCTTGAGATACTGGTTTAAGGACATTATGTTATTTCCCTTAAATTTCTCAGAATTATTTTTACACCTGGGTGGTCATGAAGAAACAAGTATGCCCACTACAGAAAACATGGGCTTCATAACCCAAGCTTCAGATTTTAGCCATGTTTCAGAAAGGAGAATTCTTAAATGCTAGCTAATGTTCGCCTACACACCCATATTTTCAGGGCCAGTTTCAGAGAACTGAAACAAAGAGGTTTAAAGTTCATCTTCTATCAGCAAAGCTTAGCATTTCCATCCAAACTTTAGCTAAAGCCAACATCAAAGAAACAGAAGTGTAACATGTAAGAGGCAATGCACGTAAGTTTGACACCAAAGCAAGGCTTGATTTTGATGTAACCTAACTGTAAAGATAAAACCACATGCTGAAGACTATGTACACATCTTATTCAGCTTTTAGCACAGGAAAGACTACATCTACTAGTTTATTAATTTGTAAGTACTATAACCTTTTCAAATCAAAGATAGGTTTTCACATATCTTCTTGTGTCATTGTACTACTATTTGAATTATGTCAGATAAAGAATGAACGTGGCTTCCAAGAGTTAAGATTAGTAGGACATTCTTCATTTAGTAAATTATGTCTGAAGTGCCTGAAAGAAATTGTTGATGTAGCTTTCCCAAGATTCAACCAAAAATAGTTTAAGGAAACAAGAGACTCCTTATACTATCAACTAAGGCTTTAGGGTAAGCTAAACAGCACTTTTGAAACATACAAAAATTTTCAATTGTGCAATTAATTTAATTTTGAATTTTGTTTTGAGACATGTACAGCTATAAAGAATGTTATTAAAACACAATGAAATAAAGTTAGCAAAAAGTCATAGACCTTTTGTTTCCAATACTTTTTTCAAATACTTGGTAATCAATTAAAATCCACTAAAAATAGCCAATTCCTTTTTTTTTTTTTTTTTTTTTTTTTTGAGACAGGGTCTTGCTTTTGCAGTTCAGGCTGGCCCTGAGCTCACTATGGAGCCCAGGCAAGCCTCGAACTCAGCAATCCTCCTGCCTCTGCCTCCCTAGTGCTGAGATTACAGGCATGAGCCACCATGCCCAGCATTGTGGTGTGTGGTATAGATTACTGGTGGGTGTGAGCCACCATGTCCAGTATTGTTGTATGTGGTTACCAAGGATTGAACCAGGAACCTTGCACTTGCTAGGCAGATGCTGGAACCACTGAGCTAGATCTCCGACCTAATGGCTAATTCTTAACTACCTGAAAGGAATTGCATCTCCAAAGTGGTATGGTCACACACATACATAAGCACAGTGCCTATAATTACCTATAGTGAGAAGAAATAATTACAGTAGTTCCTCCTTATTTAAGAGGATACAAGACCCCCAGTGGTTACTGGAAATCACTGATAATACCAAACTCCACAAATATTCATGTTTTTGCTATATGTACCTCTGATAAAACTAATTTATAAATTAGGCAAAGTAAGAAAAACAACAGCTAGTGAAACAAATATAACAAAATACTGCAATGAAAGTTATTACTATTATTTTTTTTGAGACGGGGTCTTGCTTTGTAGTTCATGCTGGCTCTGAGCTCACTATGTAGCCCAGGCAAGCCTCGAACTCAGCAATCCTCCTGTCTCTGCCTCCTGAGTGCTGGGATTACAGGTTTGAGCCACCGAGCCGGGCACTGTGGTATGTGTTATTGATTGTTGGTGGGCGTGAGTCTCCACGCCCAGAATTGTATGTGGTTTCCGGGGACCGGACTCAGGACCTTGCGCTTGCAAGGCAGGCGCCGGAACCACTGAGCTAATCCTCAGGCCCGAAAGTTATTTAAAACTTAACTGTTTATTGCTGAAATTTCCCGTTTAACATTTTTGGACTGTAACTGACCACCGGTAACTCCAACTGTGGAAAACAAAACTTTGGATAAGGCAGGAAGGACTACTAGAAATTCATCTAAGTGGCAACATACTTCTTTTACTCATGTCACAGACAATGTAAGATTTCTAACTTGTGTGCTTTAGAGAGAATTCTGGAAATATACAAGCCATTACAGAAAAAAATTTGGTACTGTCTTTGCTTTCAGCCAATAGAATTTAATCTCTGGCAGATCCCAAAAGATTTTATAACACTCTCACGTATAAATACTACAGAATGGCCCCTGAGTTCAAATGATAGAGCATTAACATAGAAGACAGGAATAAAGTATTAAGGCATTCATTTTTAATCTAAATGACAACTCAATTTATGACTGTTAACTTCAAATTAAGGTTGAACAATTTCAAGTAAGTCTGCTTTAAAAAAAATAGCAGTTGAACCCGCATTTAAAGTTTTTTCTCTTTGAACTCTACATATTTAATATCTTCAAAGGAATTTAAACAACACTAAATATTACGGAAGAAAAAATGGTGTAACAGTTTAACAACCTGAGCCTTGGAGATTGTTTGCACTTTCTTTATTCAGTGTGAGTTTTCATTTTTTCCCTAATACTGCATTTCACTAAATTGTCAGCAAAGAACATATCAGCTATCTATGTAACTTTTTAAAGCTTCTGAGTTATAATTAATTCCTTGACTTATCAACTATATTGCTGTGAAGCAGCAATAAATACACAGTTCCTTGAGGAATGTGAGTGATAGAGTAAGTCACAAACTACATCCTTTTATTTACAGTTACTTTTAGGAAGCAACTATGGTGGTATTTAGAACAAATTTAAATTTAAATCCACTGTAGGGTGATAAGATATTGAAAATCAGAATAAAAATCTGTTCTATCAATTTAGTGTACAAACATGTACTAGTGCTGTCTGGGCTACACGGAACCCTACTAAATTTTAAATACTTTAATATCTTTAGTTATTAATTTAAAAGATAACATATCCTAGCAGCATTACTAAACACATGATATATGTATCAAGAGAATCCTCTTCTAAAGTCAAAACGTGATGGAACAAAGATTTACCACTACTCTTCAAACTAAACAGAACTGGTGACAGTATTAATACAAGAGATTGTGGCTAATCGGGATGTGCACAGCTAGTAGTGTCTGGATACCATGCAAACCCCTCAACTAATTTGCAACCACTACTATAGGTCAGTGATGATGGACCTTTTTAGAACTTTCAATGTATAGCCTTCTGCAGCACACATGTGCTAAGTTTGTCTGACCCTGCAATTTCACAGGTTCTTGAACCAAACTCTGGGTTCTGAACCAGCAAGGTACTTAACCTCTCCAAAGCTTTGTTTAGTCACCAGGTTATTGGGAGGATTCAGTAAATTAAATCATATAAAACTCTCAGAAAAGTGCCTGGCACAGAGGTAAAGCAAGTATATATTGTACTGGCTGTTACCAGTATTTGCTGAGTCTTCAGTGTTGGCTGGCACAGTATAATTTGCTCTCAAAAAAGATGTCATGTTATACATTAAACTGTTACACTGTTCTAAACACCACATATAGAAAATTTCCACTAAGTTAAAGCCTCTGTTGTGATCGTTGCCTGATACCTTACAAACTTTTCAGTGCTGGGTTTTCATGTGTTTACCTGACTTCCTTCCTGAGCAGGAATGCAGCTTCCACTCTGGTGGCTTACATACACTGCTCATTACTGCTCTGGGATAGCAGACCTCGCCCAACTTGTCTCCTGAAGGGTTACAAGTGTCAGAAGCACTTGGGCAGAAGGTCTACTTCAGCAAATCTCAGAATTGGTCACCACTCTGTATCTAGGTTTCAGGACTCTGTGTTAATATTTGCAAGGTTTCTTAATGGTATCATGTCCTCTTAATCCTCAAAACATTCTGCTTTTATAAAGACCAAGTCCACATCATTGAAGAGAACTCACATTCATCCAGTATAACACTGAAAAAGGATTAGAAATGGCAAAATATACAATTTTCTCATATTTTGCACTCAAAATATAATCCTGTCAGGCAAAATAATTACTTCCAGATGTCACATGACCACCTATGTCATACACCAACTCTTTACCAAACATTTCCTGATACCAGACATGTAAAAAGCTACCACAATTGAATCTCTCATAATCATGTATCTCAAGAAATCCTTAACTTATATGTAATTTTTAAAATAGATACACTACTATTTTTCCTTTAAAAGCAACTACTAACAACAAGCCAGCACTTTAGGTCAATTTTAAGTTGGTATAGACTGAACTCTAGAGATGAGAAATGAACTTTAGCTCAATTTTAACTTGGTATAGACTGAACTCCAGAGATGAGAAATGAAATGTGGCAAAAGTCTTTTCTGATCTTTCACTATAGTTAACCTGTTTGATTTAAGCAAAAGAAAATGAGATACACTGCAAGTACAATGCAGTGAAGACTTACATACAAAACCTTTCTACCAATGCTTGGACAGTAACCCTACAAATGAGTCTGTGCATAAACAAATAAACCTCTTTATGAGTCAAGTATCTTAACGACAAATTACACTGTACTTAAATATTCACTAGAAGCCTTCTAAAACAAAAATTAAGATGTACTCAGCACAATGTGGATGGAATCCATTCCAAGACAGGCAACCATTTCATACTGCTAAATCTAAAATGTCGCATAATTCAATGTAAACATGCACACACACAATTATGTAGCTGGCCTCAAGCTGTAGAATCTTAGCAATTCCTTCGCCAACTTTGCCTATAATCCTTACAAAGCCTCTTGGGTGAGTTAAATCCCATACCACTGCAGCAGGGCAAGTGCAGCAGCACATGTGCCAAGAATATTAGCGGTTGTCCTTACGTTCCCCTGTTAAACGGGCATCTACTTGCAATTAAATCTGCAAACAACAACAAAAAAGTTCACCTGAGGGCATTCTTGCCCGTTTACTAAAGGCCCTGCGTTTTCTACCTGTCTGTGGTCTTGCATACCTCCGAAGGCCCCAGGTCCTAGCAAACCAGCCTGCGGCCAACTCTGCTTGTTACTCCGGCAAGAAGTGCAACCTAACGCTCATACATGTATAGGGACGCTGTGTGTACGCGCGCGGGCGTGTGTGTGTGTGTGTGTGTGTGTATGCACACGCGCGTCCGCGGTGGGGGTGGAAATGAGGATGCGGATCAGAGAAGCGGCTCAACACTTTCAACTTGCTCAAAGAAACTCCTCGGATGAGAAAAACGAAACAAAGCAAAACCAAATCACTCCCTCCCCTCTTCTACCTCTTCAAGCGCGGGAACTTCCTACCGGCCGGTGCGCACCCTCAGGGCGAGGGCCCTCGGAACGGACGGGGCAGCTCAGAAGCCATAGTGCAATACCCGCAGGTAGCTCGCGGCGCGGCGGCCCTTCCCGCCCGGAGGGGTCACCCAAGGCCGCGCGGACAGCCAATGGGAGGTCCCGGCTGCGCGGGCCGGAGCCCCCCATCGTCCCCGCCCCGCAGGATTACCTCGCCGCGCGGCCGGCTCCGTACTCCGCCCTCTGCGCAGCCGCCGCCCCGGCAGCCGGAGCTCGGGCGCGCCGCAGCCGCCTCTTAAATGCGACTCGGCCCGGAGGGGAGGGCCCGAGGTCCGAGGGGGCGTGAGGAGGGTGTGAGGGAGGGGCCTGCACGCCGATCCCCGAGCAGCCTGAAATGGCGACACGGGGTACGAAGCCTTTCCCTCTCGACGTTTAAAAAGTATAATTTAAATCTCCTCCATTTCCCTCAGCCACCCGCCCCTCTTCCGGACGACCGTTAGGGGCTGGCGGCTTGTGCTCCGGAGAGACTGGCCGAGGTCCCCGCGAGCAGTTTTGGTCCCGCCCCGAGTGCCGCTCTCAGGACCGCCCACCCGAGCACCCTGGCCCCGCCCCAGACCCCGCCCCGAGCGCCCCTCAAGGCCCGCCTACCCGAAGACCCTGGTCCCGCCTCTCCAGCCCCCGCCCCAACCACCCTTAAGGCCCGCCTACTCCGAGACTCTAGTCCCACCCCCTCTGGGCCCCGCCCCTGGCGGCCGGGTACGCTGGCCCCGCCCCGGGCGCCCCTCGGGCGCTCTGGTTGCGCCCCCGCAGCCCCCTTCCGGAGAGTCGTGCCGGAGCGTCAGGGTCGCGGCTGCCGCGAGGGCCTCGCATTGGGTAGCCGTTGCAGGAGGCGGCCCAGCGCCTTGACTTCCTTGGCGTGCAGCTTCGGCCCCCTGGCCGTCAGAGGAGGAGGAGGGGCGCCTCGGAACTGTCCCTGAGGGCCCCCCCACTCGCCGGGCAGAACGCTCGGGGACGAGCACGGGGCCGGGGAGGCGCTGCTGGGGCGCCCCGCGCTGACCCCTCATGCCCGGGTTTACCCCGGGCGCCTGGGCCTGAGGGGGCGCCCGCTCGGCTCGCGTCGCAGAGGCGGGGCAAGGAAGCCCCCGCTGGGCTGCCTTTGGCGCTCGACCTCGCCCCCGCGTGGCTCCTGCCTCGTAACCTCCGAGAGCTGACCCCGGGGAGGGCCGGAACCGAGGCCCTGCCACGCAGCCTGGAAATGAATCCGAGGCCGCCAAACTTTGCAACACTCAGTCGCAGAGCTGAGGATCCATCCACAGGTGACACTGGCCCCCCACCCCACCGCCCAGACACGTTTCCCATCCCGGCCTATTCCCGAAATAGACCTCCCAGCGGCGCGCACGCTCCACCGCCGCCCACGGTTTGCACACCTCTCCCGCACACCCCCACTCCGCACGATTCCACCCGTGAGCACACTCCTCCCCGCGCTCTGCTAGTGATTCGCGGTCCCTTGGGTCAACCCCACCCTGACAGAGCAAACTTCCTTCTCCACCCTCATCTCCCGTCTTTTCCAAGCCCTGGCGACAGTCCACTTCATTTCCTTCCTCATATAATCACACACCATCCCCCTCATCTTCATCCCCTCCCTGTTCCCTAAAAATGTGCTAATTAAATGTAGTTTTCTCTTCCCCCATATGAAGTGTGGAAAATGAATCTTGTCTTGGCACAAGCTGGGTGATTCGTTTATCTTCGTCTTCTCTCTCCAGTGGATGAAGGCTATAGGAATTTTAGTCTACCACCAGCTCTCATTTGTTAAAAAATCCAACCGTGCCTTGTTTTGAAATATTTCTAAACAGTCATGGGGAGGGAAGACTTCCTGGCTTTGGAGAGGAAACAATATTTAGAAAATGCTCGGCTTGTCATTTTATTCGACATTTAAAAATATCTGCAGTGTTATAGAGATGTTGGGAGTGGCTGGATGTTTTCTTGCATTTAAAAAGCAAAAAAAAAAAGGGGGGAAAGCTTTGTATGCATCAAGATTAGCCTTTTAATGAACAGTGCACACACACACACATACACACACTAAGTGTTCTAGATAATAGTCTTCGCTGTACAGCGCATTTGTCATAATCCCAGACCCCACCATGACCAAAGGAAAACAAATTCACATAACCATTTTAAGCATGTCTGATGAGCAGTCCTTTTCCTTTCCCAAGGTTCCTGAGCAAAATAGGTAAACCATCTACTCACCCGCTGAAGATCTAAGCCTTCGTTCGGTGTGCAGGGCAGCAGTCGTGTGCCTTCCTACCCGGTGTGGATTCTGCAGTGCTTACTGCACAGAAACCCACTGCAGCCTCGGACCGGCGGCGGCGGCAGCGGCAGCGGCAGCGGCAGCAGCGGCAGCTGCTCGCAGCGCTGAGTAGTAAAGTGTATGACTTGGTGGAGACTCCGCAATTACCATCAGGCGCCTGTTTCTAAGAGAGGAGGGGGAATCTTTCTTAAAGGAATGGGTTTTGTTTTTCCTCTCCTCTGTTGCTTCATACGAGAGGGAAAGGGTGGAATCAGGGAGTTTTTTTTTAAACTGAGTAAAGCTGTACAGTACAGCTGTGGGAGGTCAAGGTTAAAATTAACCGGGTGACTGTGGGACAGAGGCACTGATTTCACTGTGAGTCAATGAATCCTTAGAAGCACTAGTTTTAAAGGGCCCTGCTGACTTCAGACACTGAGGTTAATAGCATGAATAAAGATGTGTGCTTTGGAACAGCTTAGCAATCTGCTAATATTTAATTTCCCTTCATTGTACATCACTATAGAAATACTATTTGAAACTGAATATAAGAATAATAACTGGCAGCAATGGATTCTAGTCCTGCTGACACCTATAAGCATACCTGGAATTTTGATGGATACTAGTATTAGAAAATATATTATTACCTGTTCAATGTACATTTATTTACATGTTATAAAAATCACAATAAACTGATAACTTTAGAAAATGATAGAGTACTGTGCTATTTCACTGGCAATCCAGCAGTCAGCAGAGTGTCTTAGTTTACTTCAAATGCATCTGAAGCTACTATTTAAACTATTAAAATGTATCCACATGACTCTACATTATAAACCTAATCTTTAACAATATTTATTGATTTAGGGACTGAGCATCTATGACTTTTATCTTCATAGGTGAATGTACAGGTGTGTTTGCAAAATATGAAAGGAGAAAGGTGCAGAAAATATTCTGTCAGTTTTCCTTGCATCCCCCTTTGTGGACAACCTGGGTAGTCTTGAGCAGGTAAGTAACCTCGTGGTCTTTAGTGCCCTACTATGTAGAATGTGGACATTGAATTGAAATTTCTCAAGATCCTTTTGCATTCCCAAATACTGTCATTTTACGACTTCATATGTGTATGCTTTGGTTACTCTATGCAAGTATGTCCCACTCTGAATTACTTGTCCTGAAAACCATGGATTAAAATAAATCTTCATGTTAAATGCAAAACCACTATTTATTACTCACTGCTAACATGAAATTATTTTGTGAAACAATCCTTTTGTAAAGTGAATAAGCTGAATGTCATCTGAATTATGATTACATACCCCACTATGGCCAGTTTTTCTGAAGCAGAATCCATACCATACCTTTAAGGGTATCAACTGACTGCGTGCTTTCATGTACATTAAATATAACTCAGACATATTCACCATCCTCCCATGATAGATTTGGAACGTATTTTAGAGCTCACCTACTGCATATCTCTAATTTTACAAGTAGGGAACATAGAAACTGGAGGAGCAAAATAGAAATGGTATTAGAACTGGGATTAACTTCACACTTCATGCACAGAGCAAATAAATTCATAATGTGTATGAACACTGCTTCACATTTGGGGGCTGGGCAGGACCTATCACAACAACAAGAAGTAAATACACAGTGATGCTGCCCAGACTGTCTAAAGAAACATACTACACAAGTACAGTAATGCGTGTCAATGTTAATACCAATTTTGCCCTCTGATTTGGAGGTATTTATGCTAGTAAGAGAAGAAATGTTTTCAGGAAAATGTTAATAAATAATTAAATGAATAAATAAAAGAAGGAGAGACAAAGGTTTCAGCTTTGGGGAGCCCCTACCACCAATTTGTCCACTCCTGCTTGTCTTCCACCCAAAGAACAAGAATTTCCACCACTCTGGATGTGTCTCTGTGTACTGTTCTTGCTTCTTCTGTTCTGTCTTTGTACATCCTCAACAGTGCATACCTAGAGAAAAAGTTTTGTTTTGGAGCTGGGGAGAAAATACTATAAAAAATAATTTCTGACCTTCCAGAAATGCTTTTGGGATGTTGAAAGTTTTGGACTCTGCACCAGCATCTTCCCTTAAATCTTGTTCTGGGAGAGGATCTGGGACTAACCTAAGACCCATCAACCTATTTTCAGGCTTAAAATCTGTATTATAATAGATGATACAGCAAACTTCTTGTCTTATGTACTTGGCAGGTACACAGTTTATCACCTTGGTTAAAAGAAAAAAAACCTACAGGGAGTGAATGGAAGGAAATTAGTTGGCCAATTTTGTATTTGTTTTTGTTTCCTTCTCTGGAAGTAAGTTTTTCATTTCACCTACAAAGTAGTAATGATCAATGAGTAAAATAATAGTTATGTGTAAAATTCAAAGCAAGCAATCCCCCCAAATTTAAGGCATTTCTTTGTATCTTCCCGAAATATAAAGCAGTTTCTTTTTAGCAGATACTTTTTAAACATGAATGCACAATTTAATGAGTAAATTGCCGCCCAAAATACTCTGAAACTGATTACAAAGTGTTTTTATTTGTTTTTAATTTGCATTGTCCAAAACAACTGACTCCATTTTATACTTCCCTTTTCTAACACAGCCATGATCGAAAAGACACAGTCTCCTTTCTGTAGAGCTCTTTAGGCATGCCTGATTTGTATTCTCCAATTAAATTGTAGCCACAAATCTCCACAAGAACCCTGGGTAGATCAAGCAGTAGCAGAGACTCTTTCTGCCAAGAAAACACAGGCTTATGTTTCAGAATCCTGGTGTTCTGGTTCTAGTTGTGACACTAACTGGTTATGTGACCTCAAACAAGTTTCTTGACCTGTTTGTATCTTTGTTTAGCCATCTTCGAAGTGGCACTGATAGATTATAATACCTGCTCTACCTATTTCATTGAGCTATTGTGAAGTTCAAATGAGATACAGTGGAAAACTGCTTTGAACTTTTCAAAGCACAACATAAGTATGAGCTATTATTATAGGCTAATATATTTTAAATCATTTTTCTAGTTCAAGGAACTTTGCCCTATGTAACCTGTTTTACTACTTATTGTTTTAGAAACCAAACAAGTTTATCTCTCTTCTCTGACTCTGTACACACACACACACGCACACACGTGCGCGCGCGCACACACACACACACACACACTACCCTTGCTGTTCCCTGGGTTGGGAAATATACACCTGCAGTTAAATATGAAGAGCCCAGCACTCGGGAGGCAGAGACAGGAGGATTGCTGAGTTCGAGGCTTGCCTGGGCTGCATAGTGATCTCAGAGCCAGCCTGAACTACAAAGCGAGACCCTGTCTAAAAAAAAAAAAAAAAAAAAAAAAAAAAAAAAAAAAAAAAAAAAAAAGCATTATAAAAAAATATGAAGAGCCAAAAATTTATAGAGTGCTCTCTCCCTATCCTCAATTTACCTTTCCAAGGTTCCCAGACAAAAAAAGTAAACTTAATGAATGTTTAGCCACTTTTTCACACTACACAATGTCATGTATTTAACCAGTGAGTTAGATGAGCTATTCCTTTGAAAGGGCCCTGCTATGTACATTTTGGTCACTCTTATGCTGAGTTTGTCTGGGAAGTACTTGGGGAACAAGGCAGGGAGGGCTGACTTGGAGCTCATGCTAATGAGTTCTCCATTCCCCAAGGAGACATAATCAGGGCAAAAGACTCAAGGAATCACCAACGTACTTTCTTAGCACTATGTGGCCTATATGGTTTATTTTAAAAGAATCATTTCAGTTAAATACCTGACAGATCCTTGTACAACTATTTATATAACTGAGTTTAATAAATTCTTAGGACTTTCAGGGAAATTACCCTCAGTATACTATTTTTATGTGTGTGTTTATTTTCATTTGGTGTCTTAAAAATGACCATGACTGATTTGTATATATAATGTACCAATAAAGATTGAAATAAAAAAATGATCATAACTAAACAACTGCTACAAGTAAGATACTCCTAGTGAGAAGTCCACTTACAGATTACATATAAAAGTCCATACAAACTCAGTCTGTGAGTTATCAGACTTTTTCATTTTTGGCTTTTGTTTGTTTGCTTCTTTGTGGTGGTAGTGATAATGGTACATAGGATTTGAACCCAGGGCCTTCATACTGAGCTACATTCCCAGCCCTTTAAAATTTTTTTTTCTTTTTTTCTGAGACCGGGTCTTGTTAAACTGCCCAGGCTAGGCTTGGACTTGGAATTCCTCTGCCTCATCCTCCCAAAATTCTGGAATTTACCCCACTGAGTGATTGATTTCTACGTAAAGAAACTGTAAAATAAATGCGAAGGATACAATTATTATATGAAACTTAAATATATCAGCTGTATGTACTTTTTTCATCATATGGCTGTGTATCATAACACTACCTGTTAATCTTAAATATTTATATCACATGGTCATCAAACAAGTATTTTAATCCTTATTCTGTGCTTCTAGACTGTGGCCAGGAGGCCCCCTTCCCCACAGCAAAGTCATTTGGGGTGTTTCCTGAAATGCTGACTCCTGAGTCCAGCACAAATGTACTGAACTGGCATCGTTTTACCAGGGTGTCTAACTCCCGCACTCCTGCCCCCAGCCCGTGACTTGTATCCAGGCCGGACCGGCACCTCTCGGCTAGAGACTCAGTGCAGAGCATGTTGAGTAAGTGAGGTGCAGGTGGTTCTTTTCTCTTCTGCAAGAAGGATTCAGAAAAGGATGAACCTGGCTGCATTTTGCTGTGTAATCCTGTGTAAAATACGCTCAGAGTTCTAGAGTCCTCATCTGTAAGAGGCATGTTTCGTGGTGTTGTGAGGATGAAATAATATCACCATGGAAGTTTCTGTTGCACCGCCTTCCACATAATGGAACGGAAGTTCGTGTTCCTCTTTCCTTGTTCAAAATGAGCTCCCAGGTGCATTCTTTTTGTATGGGTTTCTTAACATGCTTGGTGAAGTAATATGAACTCTTGCTTTTGAGTTTTTTTTTTTTTTGAGACAGGGTCTTGCTTTATAGTTCAGGCTGGCCCTGAGCTCACTATGGTGCCCAGGCAAGCCGCCACGAACTCAGCAATCCTCCTGTCTCTGCCTCCCGAGTGCTGGGATTACAGGCGTGAGCCATCACGTCCGGCATTGTGGTATGTGGTGTTGATTGTTGGTGGGCGTGTCTCCATGCCCAGCATTATATGTGGTTACTGGGATTGAACCAGGTCCTTGCGCTTGTGAGGCCGGTGCTGGAACCACTGAGCTAACCCTCCGGCCCTGCTTTTGAGTTTTAAAAACACACCAGTGCTGGACTGGGAATATAGCTTAGTGGTAGAGGACCTCGCTTAGCATGTGCCAGATGTTCGAGTTCAGTCCCCAACACCAAAAAAGTAAAACATGCCCAAACTAGATGGTATATTTAGACACAATTTCCTTTTATGCCTACAATAACCCTTACAGGTGAGTACTATTATCATTTTCACTTTCACAGGTGAAGGAACAGCCTTCGGGGTGCTTATGTAACTTGCTCAGATCTCAAAGCAGTGAAGGAGCAGAGGTAGGATTCAAACCCAGGCTTTCTGGCTCCAGAGCCTCATTGTCATTGTCTTATACATTCTGTACAAGTCCTTAAAGTCCAACATATGTATATAAAGTCATAGTGTGAGGCAGAATATATATATTTATACCTATATGTAGATATGGTCAGCTTCTTGGAAGAAATAAATCGCCAAAGTGGAGTTTATAAACATGCAAGAAATATTGACAAGTGAATACCATAAATGCCTTAAGTAATTTTGGGGAGTACCAAGTATTGAACCTAGCACCCACAGCCTCACACATGCTAAAGGGATAGTCCCTCACTGGGCTGTGCCTCCAGCGCTGCTCCCTATTATTTCCTTTTTTAAAGAATCTTTCGATGGTTGCCTGTAACAGATCGTGGCACAAATAATAGGTGCTCAAATGTTGAAAGAAAGGGCTTGTGGCAGCACACAATTTAAGCAGCTAACATACCCAAACCTAAGTTTTACACAAAAATTACAAATTGGCCTGATTTTCCAGATCAGCTTCTATAGGAGCTAACCCATGTCTCCAAATCTCAGGGCTACAAATAATTGCATTATTTGCAAGAAATAGTTCTCGAGCCTTTGTTATGAACAATTTACTAGTCCAGCACTGGCAGGATTATTAAAAAAACCCTTAAGGGCCGGAGGGTTAGCTCAGTGGTTCCGGCGCCTGCCTCGCAAGCGCAAGGACCTGAGTTCGATCCCCGGTAACCACATATAATGCTGGACGTGGAGACACGCCCACCAGCAATCAACACCGCATACCACAATGCTGGGCATGGTGGCTCACGCCTGTAATCCCAGCACTCGGAGGCAAAGACAGGAGGATTGCTGAGTTCGCGGCGGCTTGCCTGGGCACCATAGTGAGCTCAGGGCCAGCCTGAACTACAAAGCAAGACCCTGTCTCCAAAAAGCAAAAACAAAAACAAAAACAAAACCCTTAAATACAGCATGTGCCCTAAACATCTAGTTGGGAAAGGGAAATAATATGCAAACGTATGAAGCCACTAGAATGCAAAAGCACCTCAAACATGATAATAAATGTGAAGCTTTTAGCAAACGGTAAACATAGAATGGTAAACATAATTAACTGCCTTATTATCAATATTATTTTTTATCTTATTAATTATTAAGATACACTTGTTGTACTACCAATATGAAAAAACAAAAATTTTTTTAGGTACTATTTAATGAATGTGTCAAGTACTCTGCTTAGAGTTCCACAGGTGTTATCATTTAACCAGGTTATTAAGCCGAGGATACCGCTCAGTGGTTCCAGCACCTGCCTTGCAAGCACAAGGTCATGAGTTTGATTCTTAGTACAAAAAAAAAAAAATCATGCTATCAATTCTGTTAAGTCAGTATCATCAGCCCTGTTTTTCAGGTAAGGAAACTGAGTCTCAGAGAGGTTAAATAACTTGCCCAAGGTACACACTGAGTAAATGTGTAAAGGAAATCAAGAAAGAAAAAGGCCAGCTCCTGCTAGAAAAAAACCAGATAATGTCTTTGAGTAGAAAGGACAGAATTTTCTTGAGGGAAAGATGGAGAAGAGGAGGATTCTGTTGATGGAGGTGGAGGCCTGTGTGTGCACTTTCTGGGATGGTTCCACAGCACTGTGCTTAGGGATCAGCTCACAGTGAACATGTGACTCAGGGCCCATGCTGAACAAGGACAGGAAATCTGAAGTATGTTGATAGAGCAGCAAGTAAACCCATTTGCCTGGAATGAAGAGTTTGTGTAGGTCAAAGTTAGGGTTTATGTAGTCGCCAAACGCGTAACTATGCCCTTCCTCTCAGCTCGGAGTTTCAATAAGGAATTTAATCTGTCATCCTGAAACACTGAGCCTTCATTTCCACTGAGCTCTTTAAGTTGCCCCACCTCCAACTGGCTTCCATTAAACCACTGTCTGATTTTCCCTCATTGAGGAGACTGTTGGTGGAATTCCTGCCAATGTGCCAGCCACTCTTGGAAGTAGTAGGGATGGAGCAGTGAAGGTTTATTGTACTGGGAAAGCACAGATGTCCCTGTGAAAATGAATCAGTAAATAAGGTCATCACAGTTGACAGATCTTGAGTGGTGGGTGAGGCAGTGCTCTGTTAGGATGGGCTGAGACTCAAATGATCTGCAGCTGGCAGGTGGGAGGGAGGCAGGATGGGCTTGGTGTGTCTGGGCCTAAAGGAAGAAGCCAGAGGCTGAACCCTGTGACAGAGGGAAAGAGTGGCTTGAGACAGGTCAGTGAGCTGGGCAAAGTCTAGGTCACACAAGTCTGCTAAGTCAGAGTGAGGATTTGACTTTCGGAAACATCTTTCTCTCTTCCTTTTGGTGTGTGTGGTGCTAGGGGTTGAACATGGGGCCTTTGCACTGAACTACATTCTTGGCCTTTTTATTTTTTTATTTTGAAACAGGATTTTGCTATGTCTCCAAGTTCTTCAGGCTGGACTCAAACTTGAGATCCTGCTGCCTCAGCTTCCCAGAGTGCTGAGATCCCAGGCATGGGCCACCACACTCGGTGAACTTTCAGAAGGTTTTAAACCAGAGAGAGATATGCTCTCATCTGTATTTTTGAAATTTCACTTTGGCTGCTATCTGGACAAAAAGTACAGAAAGAGGATTAGACACTGGGAAGTCACTTAGGAAGCCATTCAGATCTCCACACAGGAGAAAATAGGGCCGCTGGAGAGGGCCATGCTCAGGAGCTGCACATGTAGTCAGCCCTGTAGATGGGTAGGGGAGTCCACATTCAAGCAGTAGCTCAGATAGTCGGTGATCACTCAGACTGCCTATGAGTGATACTTCTCATTGCTGAGATGAAATATTTGAATCCACAACCCAAAGGAAGAAAGGTTTATTTCAGCTTACAATTTGTAGAAATTTTAGTCCATGGTTGACTGGTTCTAAGAGAGGAGGGATGGCAGAGAGGCATCACACTGGGAAAAACAGTCCATGGCAGGGCAGACAGAAAAAAATGCAGCAGTGGCGAGCTTCCCTTTCACTTTCATTCCATGCAGGCAACCAGCCTACTGTTTGGTCCATGCATACCCCTAGTGGGTCTTCTGTCTTCAGTAAATTCATTCAACCATACCCAGAACCACGCTCATCCAATGAGCAGACTGATCCATTATTTCCCCCACAATCCAGTGTCACACTTCCATGATCCAGTCACCTTCCCGGAGTACCTGTGGCTTTGGGAGGACATCTGGAGACATGCTATAGCAAGTGACATACCTGAAAGCAGGCATATGATTATAATGATTCAATGATAAAGTCTCAAATATAGTCAAATGATCAAGTGTTCATTTAAAAGCTTTTGAGGGGTGGACTAGTGAAAGAATCCTGGTGTCCCTTCTGTCTCATTTGAATTCTTTAAGGCTGATCATGTGAAGAAAATCAGCCAACTAAATGCTAGCAAACACAAGACACTACTTCAAAGATCTCACAGGCCTCACATGGGTCTAGTTTTTTCCCAAACTTGATTTTTCAGCTTTTCCTTCATATAAGTCCTTTTTCTCTGAGTAAATCCTTGTCTTGTTTAAGCTGGTTAGAGTGATTTCAGTTGCTTACTATGTAATCTGTGACAGTGAATAAAAACCTTATGGGGTTGGGGATTTAGCTCAGTGACACCAAGCCTGCTTTACAGGCATAACTTTGTGA
>PVIC010014382.1:7071-36781 GCA_004025085.1 Thryonomys swinderianus | reverse complement strand
AAAAAAAAAGAATGTAACTTCAGGCTTCATGGCCAGTTGTCTTTTCCTCTCCACTGAAAAATCTGGCCAAAGGAATCCCTGTAAGGTAGGTCTGATCTCTCCCTGCCCTCTGCCATGTCTAGGGAATGAGAGGAAACAGGTGGGGCCAGCTTTCTTACTTGAATCCAAGGATATGATGGCCCTGTGGGCTGCCCCATGCTCAGGGTATGATGGGAGAAGACACTGGGTAGGGTGCTACCCCTGGTTCTCTTCTGGGGTGACTGGATATCCATGCCTACAGAGAACTAGAGAGGTACTACAGCAGCTCTGGGCCAAAGCCCACCACCAAAGACATTTCCCACCTCCCTCCAGCTTGCACCCTGTTTCGCTCTACACTGGCCTTCCTTCTCTGCTATTCTCTACTGGTGTCTCAGTCATAGGCAGAATCCTGGGGTTGGGGCTTCAGCTGGGTCGAAGTAGGGAGCAGGAAGGAGTTAGGCAAAGACCCTGGGAGGGTGGAATGTGAGTTCTGGAGTCAGACAGACTGTCCTGATAGTGCCTGCACATCCCTCTAGAGCGCTATCATCTCTATGGGATTTCTCATCACTGGCCTTCCTGTTGCTTTAACAAATTAATAAGAGGAGCATTTGTTCCCTGAAGCCTTGAGATTCACCTTGATCGGGTCTTAGCATGCTTCTTGGGGGAAATCATGGTGCTGCTGTGGGCTTGGGAGTGCAGGGGAGTGCAGGGAAGGCGCTGATAACCTGGTACTGGGGTGGCATAGTAAGGCGTTGCCTATAGGCTCTCAAGTTCCTCCTCTCACACTGGCCTGGCCTTTCCCCAGGCATAATGGTCAGTGGTCAACAGCACAACACTGGCTGTGTCATGAGGAAGGCAGCTGCATGGGGGGTTGGGCTGGGTGTGTGCAGAGGGCTTGAGACAGAAGGCCAGCGGGGAGGCCTGGCCAGGCACAGCCTGTTACCAGCTGTGCCATGGGCCTCTCCACTATCATCTCCCTCAAGCGCAGAGCCCAGCCCCATGTTCCCTGTTCTCCTAGATCTCAGCTCTCATCACAGACCAGGGCTGTGGGATAAAACCACAGCTCAGGCTGGGCCTGAGCGCCAAGGGAGGGCTTGCTGTCCATACTCGCTCCCCCTGTTGGTCTGAGTCTTCTCTCCTTCCTCTCTTTCATTTTTACCACGATCTATTTCCAACCCAGGTCTGGGATACCCACGAAGTTTGCAGCTGGTCCTCCGGGGTGTGGAAGAGTGAGGACCAGGTTTAGTAGCTCACAGTCCTGGAGAGGCAGGAACACAGACATCACTGAGGGGCTGATGAGAGAAGGCTGAGGAGGAGGATGAGCTTTGGGTCTCTGAGTGGGTGGGTGGGGGCTTTCTGGAGAAGGTGGCAGCAGGTGCCAGGAGGTACGATGGCAAGAGAAGGAGGGTAGAACAGTAAACTAGACAGAGGCTGAGGAGCACAGTGAAAGGGAGTGGCTTAAGTAGGGGAGGATAGGAAGAGTGAGGGGTTCCTGCTCTAAGAGTCAGGGGTCCTTCCCTAGGCTTTTGTTGGACAGACATTTTTGGAGCCAGGCCACGATGTTGAGCCCCTCCTTATTCAACAGGCAATTGAGGATTGTGACTAAAATGGCCCTTTGCTGAAGACATGCCCTGGCCATTTCTCTAGCCACATCCTAAAAAGGCAGGCACTGGCCCAACACAAAGCAATTTGATACTTGCAGTGATGGAGATAGCTGGGATTATCATCTCCATTAAACTGAGGAAGGTCCTGAGATGCCAGCAAGTCAAGGGAAACTTCCAGGTTTCACCGCCAGCACATCTGCATCTGGGACTTGCAAGGTCTGGGTCCTCAGCAAGGCCTGGAGGAGTGTTTGGTTGGGGTGGACTGCTGCTGAGCTGGGCAGCCTCATCTCTTACCGATTCTCACCCTGCACATCACCATTCTGGTCCCACTGAATTCTTTGAATTTCTCACATGGGTTATTCCTTCCTTTTTAGGTCGTTAAATACTCTGTTCCGTCTGCCTGGGAACTGTCTGTCAGAGCTCAGCATCTAGGTTCACCCTCCCAGGAGCAGTCATTCAAGATTTTAAATTAGACCATGTGCCCTATAGCCCCTCAAGCCTACCTAGTTGTAATGATATGTTTACTTGTCTATTTCTTCAACAGGGCCTGGCACAGCAAGAGATGCCCAGTGAAGGAATAAATGGAGAGGTGGGGAAATTCATCGCTCCCCAAGCCTTCTTAGTCACTGCTCTAGTGTCAGCAGCACTGGGCTGTGGGCCACTTGACACAGTAAAGACATACTCAAGTTAAAGTTCAATGCAAACCCTGACCTAAATCAGAAATGTCTGGGGCCTGCACTTGAAGGCCTCTCTTGGCCTGTGAGAGCTGTTAAGGAAGAACAAGGCTCCTAAAGGAAGGCACCATAGAGAGGAAGCCCTCGAGGGACAGGGAGGCTGAACTTCAGAGAGAGCAGAAGGCCATAAACTTGGAAGCTGGGGTCATGGTGGAAAAAAAGATGGACCAAGAAAGGAATTCAGCCCTTACATAGCCTCTTTGCCCAGAAGAGCTTGGGGTGCCTATCCTACCCATGGGCCTCCTGTGGGTGACTGTCCTGTTCTCTGAGCACCACACATGGGGCAGCGTCCCACTGCTTGATAGTCCCAGTGTTCCCTGTCTTGTGTCCTCTTATCTGGTTTGGTCTTAGGCCCAAACCTTCACCTATGTCTTCTACAGTGCTTTGTATCCTTATTTGTACCATGGCCTATAGTCTGCACACTTCGCCCATGTAGCCTTGACTGAAACCAGCTGATGATATGTCCCTCCGCATCCCAGGAGAGCAGGAGCCTGGCTGTAGAATCACCTCACTTCCAGTGAGATGTCCCCAGGTAGTTCTCAGTCTCAATGCTATTTATAAATAAATGTTAAATTTAACTACTGAGAGATAAATGTGAGTCATTGGGATAATGATTTTGCTTTCCTTATGCCTGTTTTTCACATGTAAAATGGAGACAGTAATTCCTATGACCTTGGACTTTTGTGAAGTATGAGGTTAAGACCAATGTTATTATACCTTTAGGAAGTGGACATTCTTTCTACACAGAAAAGAAGACTGGGTTTCAGAGAAACTTGGTGACTAGCCTAAGGTCACAGAGCAGGGAAATGGAGGGGCTGGGATTCAAATGAGCACTCCCCAGACCTTACCCCAGCCCATAGCATCCTGGGGAAAGTGAAGTCCCCAAGAAGGATGAGCCATGCCAGGGAGATAGATAAAGCTTCTCTGACCAACTGGGTTTAGAGATGAGCCTAGATTACACAGCAGGGCAGGGCGGGTCAGGAAGCAGAGTGGTGGGGAGGAGACATGCCCTGCAGCGTGGGGCTCCTCAGGAGCCTTGTCCTGGGAAGCCCAAGGTGTCCCTGGTTAGGGAGGCCTGAGGTTACGTGGCCTGGCGGTGGGAGAAGCATCAGAGACAGAGGGCAAGAGGAAGTCTACTCCAGCCGGGGGAGTCCTGCCTTGCCCACCCCCCTGCCCACCATGGGCTTGGGATTGGCCACCTGCCACCATCCTTACACCTGGGCTGGGGCCCTGCTCATAGCAGCCCTGGCTCCAGCCACCTCTGCTCCTGGCCCAGCAGCAGGCCCAGCTGGCTCACCTTTTCAATCAATACTCTGCTCTTAATGGGCCCAGCCACCAGCACCAACCAGGGGCATTAAATGTTAATTATATCTATTTGGATTTGAAAAATTTTATTACTCAAGTTAATTATGGCTGGAGTCATAAAAAGGTTTCAGAGTGAAAGGGCTGCCTTATTGGGGCCACTTTCCCCACGACAGATTGGAAAGGCAAAGAAAAAATAAAAGCACTGGGCTCAGAGTTCGGCTGCTGTAGTCCACCATGCTGTGGGCTCTGGGCTCAGGACCCACGTCCCCCAGAAGAAAGGGCTGAGGCATAGCCCATGCACCAGCTGTGTGGCACCCAATATACTGGAGAGGCCTGTCCTGGGAGGGGAGGGCCACTGGCTGGACTTCCCAAGACTGGACTTCAGGGTGTGCCTAAATCTCTGCTCCAAGTGGCTGAAATCCTGGGAGCTCCTCCAGCACAGCTCCACCCAGCCCTGCCTGATTGCTTCCTGCCAGCCCCACTCTTGATTCATGGGCCTGACCTTGGGCTATAAAGTGCTCACTCCAGCGGGCATAGAGGCAGGATTTACAGCTTCGGGGTCAGCTGTAGGCAATGACACACACAATAGCTGACTCACAGGGTGCCCCATTCTCAGCCCACACATAACTCTCTTGCACACACAGGTACACACACATCTTGACAGAGTCACAAACGCACACTCATGCCCAGGAGCTCTCTTTCTCAGGCATCTATAGGTGGAACAAAATGCTGTGTGTAAGGAGATTTACAAGCATTTGTCTAATCCTCAGTGCTGATCCTGTGAGGTCAGTCCAAGTCAGAATTACTCATTTTACTGAGGAGGAAGCAAATCAAGGGCTCATAGTCTTAATTTCTGTGAACAGATGCACCATATAAGGTTCTGCACAGAACTCAATGCTGTGTGTGCTGGGGAGTGAATCAGTAACAATAGTCCAGACTTGGTGGGGTTGTTGGTAGGGTGTGTGTTCCAGAGGTAGACCTGTCCCTTTCCCAGGTGGTGGAGAGAAGTGGGATAAGATAGGAGAAGAGCACCTTAAATCAGCTCTGCGATAAGAACTTCAAACCTTACAAAAGAAAAAAATATCCCCCAATACCAGGGATTAAACTCAGGGGTTCCATATTGAGCTACATCCGTAGTCCATACATACAGAATCCATCAAAAACTGTGTGCACTCTTCAGCAGTTCATTGTGTTAATAAATGTCTGAGCTGGGTGTGGTGGCTTATGCTTATAATCCCAGCACTTGGAAGGTAGAGGGAGGAGGATCACCTCAAGTTCGAAGCCAGCCTGGACCACATAGTGAGTTCAGTGCCAGCCTGAACTACAAAGAGAGACTCCCTCTCAAAAACCAAAAAATAAAAATAAATGTCTAGAAAATAAGTGTCTAATGGCCACCACTTTGAGCACCTCTTATAATTGTAGAGGCCAAAGGTAATGTGTGATCTCATGATGTCTCAATAAATTTTGTATTAAAATATTTATACATTTTTCTTTTCCTGAGTAAACTTTTTTTTTTAATTGAGGCAGGGTCTAACTTTGTAGTGTAGACTGGCCCTGAATTCACTATGTAGCCCAGGCAAGCCTAGAACTCACAGCAATCCTCCTGTCTCTGGTTCCTCAGTGCTGGGATTACAGGCATGAGCCACCACACCTGGCATTGTGGTATGTTGTACCAGGCATCGAACTCAGAACCTTGTGCTTACAAGGCAGGTGCTGGAACCACTGAGCTAAATCCCTGGCCTCTAAGTAGACATATTTTTGGCAGATTCTGTACATATTTTTTTCTTTCTTTTTTGGAGACAAGATCTCACTAAGTTGTTAAATCGCTTATGCTGGACTTGAACTTGTGCTCCTCCTGCATCAGCTTCCCAGAGCTGGAATCATAGGGAAATAGACCCAGCTCACAAAGTTTTAAAAACTCAAAGTAACTGGGATGGGGGGAATATGCCCATGTTGTGAAGAGGTTAATTACCCACTCAAAGAAAGGTGTCTGATGAGTTGTAGCTGGTAGAGGGTGGAGATAGTTCAGGTTTGCACCTTCCCAGCTGAGCTGGTCAATAGACTTCATGACTGTTACTGCTGGGGAGTCTGTCACTGAGGAGGCCACGGGAAAGGAGCGAGCCAGTCTCCTGCTGTGTGAACGCCATCTGCCGCTGCTTGGTTTCTCCCACTCTCAGTTTTCTGTCTTTTCTCCAAAACTAGTGGCCGGCGTCCCGTGGAGCCATTCCCTCTCTCTCTCTTGCCATTGCTGTCATTTTTCTCCTCTTGTGTTTCCACACTTTGTCTTTAAAGTTGTGTGTGACTTTTCTCTGAAAGCCCTTCTTGTGGCCTTGCTGCTTCCTGAAATGTTTTTCCTATTTTTCTGCCTTATAATCTGCCTCTTGGAACAAGGGCCAGCATCTGAAACCCCATCATCTCACCTTCTGGGATGCAGCTTTTGTCACTGCTGGTGTCATCCCATGTCATCCCCTCAGCAGCTCACAGGCCCATGGACGCCATGGCCTCACAGGGTTACAGGTTCTTCCCGGTGCTCCTGTGCTCCCGGATCACACTGTGGTTGGTCCTCTCTTCCACGTTTGCTCCTTGTCAAGGACTCTAGGATGCTGATACTTTGTCTTCTTGTGCTTCTTCTGACGCAAAGCTCACTCCAGTGCTCTTTAGTTTCAGCTTTCTCACTTCGTTAGCGAACTCTCCATGTAACTCCCAAGCCCCCTCACACTGGGGGTCTTTCCAGTATTTAATCCATTTAAATTCTCTCTTTTTTTTTTTTGAGACAGAGTCTCTCTTTGTGGTTCAGGCTGGCCCTGAGTTCATTATGTAGTCCAGGCAAGCCTCGAACTCAGCAGTCCTCCTGCATCTGCTTCCTGAGTGCTGGGATTACAGGTGTGAGCCACCATGGCTAGCATTGTAGTATGTACTGGGGATCAAACTCAGGACCTTGCACTTGCGAGGCAGACGCTGGAATCACTGAGCTAAATCCCTGGCTCCCCAACCATATTCTTTCTTCTTTTCCTGTCTGGTCTTCTCCTCTCCTCTCTTTTACTTTACCCTTTGGTGCTGGGGATTGAAGCCCAGGCCCATGCATGCTAGGCAAAGGCTCTGCCCCTGAGCTACCCCTCGGTGCCCCCACCTTGTTTTATCCATTAAATATCTACTATTCTGATTGCCTTACCTTCCCAACACAGGGCCACTGATTAAATAAAAGTGCCAAGTCAGTGTTTTCCAGGTAACTACCATTTGTAAAGCCCAAAGAGCCCAGGACAGTAGGTGTGGAGGTGGAGGCAGGAAGAGCAGGTGGTTGGCATGATGCGCAAGGAGAGTAGAGGTTTTGGAGCAGGTAAGTTTGGGTCCACAGTTAGGCCCCAGCGCTTGCCTGCTGTGTGGTGTGAGGGAGGTTACCAGAACCCTTGCTGGCTCCACGAACAGGCTTAAGGAATTGACCTTCTTTTTTTTTGAGACAGAGTCTCGCTTTGTAGTTCAGGCTGGCTCTGAGCTCACTATGTAGTTCAGGCAAGCCTCAAACTCAGCAATCCTCCTGTCTCTGCCTCCCGAGTGCTGGGATTACAGGCGTGAGCCACCAGGCCCGGCACTGTGGTATGTGGTATTGATGGCTGGTGGGCGTGAGTCTCCACGTCCAGCATTGTATGTGGTTACTGGATCAAACTCAGGACCTTGTGCTTGCGAGGCAGGCGCCAGAACCACTGAACTAACCCTCCGGCCCAGGACTTGACCTTCTTAATGCCCTTCATCCTCACAGCAATTTCCTAATACTGGGACTATCTCATTTTAGAGACTTAAAATTTCCCCACATAACTTGGTAGGTGCAGAGGTGAGGTATGCCCCAGGCGGGCCAGCAAGCATGCTTGTAACTTCTTGCTCCAGTCTTAGTTTTGTCCTGTGTTGGTCACTACAGTGTCACCAGCCCGGAGAAACCCAGTAAACATCTGTTGCACAAAAGAATGCTTATCTCCATGATTAAAAGCCTCTACTGGATTTGAGAGTTTGCAGCAGTTGCTGACCTTGACAAAAGCAGGGTCATGGGAGAGGTGGGGACTCGGGTAAAGCTACAGTGGCTTAAGGAGTGAAGGGGAGAAATGGGTGTAGGCAGGTGTCAAATGTGAACAGCTCATCCCAGAACTTGAAGGGAAGAGAGAAACACTTGTGGTTGCCTCTAGGAGAACAGGTTCTGGACAATAATTATAGAATGGTTTTTATGTTTTGGGTATGGAAGAGAGTTGGAGTTCTAGGACAGAAAATCCTGGCCGGAGTCAGGCTTCAGAAATGATGTAAGGAATGGATTCCAATCCTAGGGGACAATTCCTGCCTCTGTTTTGGGGACAGAGCAGCTTTCCTAGGGAAAGGGCTGAGGTGCAGAAAACCCCCAGGATGGGAAGAGCCAAGAAAAAAGAAAGATGATGCCACCTGAGGGCCATCTTTGCCTGGATAGCTGGGTGATCTGGAAGGCAGGCATCTCTCTTCTGCTGCTCCCTAGGATGCCTAGTGCCTCCTCCAGAGACGGGTATTTCTGGTGCTACTTCTTGCTATGCCAAGAGAAGCTAGGAGGTCAACACCTGAGCTGCGTGTCCCAGTCTTGCGTATACCAGCAACTGCAAAAGCCAGCCAGCTGGGATTTCCCCAGCACCCTGACAAGCTTTGGGGAGCCAAATTCTACTTCCAGAGCTGGAGCCAGCTAGGCTTTCCTTGAGTGAAGCAATAAAAGGGGAAAATCAACATCCCAATGATCTTGTTTATGGTGCTAAGTAAGCTGTACAGCTTAATCCCTACGAGGTTAATGAATTTACGACTTGCTTTGGAATTTGACAAGGGCTGTAAAAGAGGAATGAACCACTCTGTGTTCCTTCCCGGCTGCTAGCTGGACTAGCCTGGCTTGGCTCCCCTGGGTGAAGGAGGGGAGATTTAAGTGGTGGGTTCATGGCCAGTTAGTTGTCTGGGTTCTGAATTAAGTAGACCAAAGGAGGGAGAGTTCAAGGGCCAAAGGACACTTCCTATAACCCTCTGGTGAAGTCAGTGTAAGCGGCCGTGGGCTGGTCAAGCTGGAGCTTCTGAACTTCAAGATGAGGACCTTTATGTTTTAAGTAAATTATTTAGCCCCTCTCAGTCTCCACTGTCTCATCTGCAAGGGACAGGTGATAACTGTCTACTTCTGGGTGTAACTGTGAAAAATATGTGAGATAATGCATGCAGAGAAATTAACATCAGGTTTTGTATATAGGAAGTTCTCAATAAATGTTATTGACAGTAATTACCATTTCATTTGGTCTTAAATCATAATTTGCTGTTTGCTTGTCTCTGTCCCCCACCATTTATTCATCCATTCAGAAATTCAATAAATCTTTATTGAAAAATTAGACCACGTGCCGGGGCCTATGTCAGACACAATTTGGAGTGAGGCACACACCTCTTAAACACATTAAGAGGAAAGGGAGTTGAGTGCTAAGAAGGATATACAAGTTTCCTTGAAAGCACAGAGAAAGGAGTGGACTGAGCTACCTCTTTGGTCTAGGCTACATTTGAATGCCTGGTACTGACAGAGCGCTGGCAATGATGAAATTAAAATCATTGACCACATGGGGTGGTGATAGGTCAAAATATCTGGAAATGGCACAATTTAGAAAATCTGGGACATTCTGCTTTACATAGAAAGAGCAGGGCTTTCTAATACTTCTGTTTGACTAGTTAGGAAAACCAAGCTCAGATCATCATTGGAACAACAGAGGCTTCATCTCGTTCATTCCCCAGCTGCTTTGTGAGGTGTTGAGAGCAAGGACTGTGCAGCTCACCTCGTGTACACAGAACCTCACAGAGATTCAGGCCTTGATAAATGTATCTCAGATGAATAAATGAATCTTTGTATAAATGTATATATCTCCTGCTGGGAACAAAACTACACAAAAGAGACATCAATACTCATCATTTTCTCTTCCTTCGCTCCTATCCTCTCTGAAAAGTGCTCTTCTCAGGATTGCCAGTGACTCTCATTTTGCCAGTATTGATGGGTTGAATCTCAGAAATCCTGAGCTTACACTACTGGCAGCAACTTCAGCTGAGTGGCTCTCTCTTCCTTCTTTTACTTGGCTTCCAACACTTCACATTCTCCTGTTTCCTGCCTTACTGGACAGTCCTCCTTTCTAGAGGCCTCTACCTTCCCCATGTAGAGGGCGTGAGTATGCACATGGACTGGAGCCCACTCAGGTCCTAGGATTCCTCTGTGTACACGGGCTGCTTGGTTCTGAGACTTGGCTCAAGGGTGCATCCCTTCCTTGGTCTCTCATCAGAGATCACTGGCTTCTTGATCTGTAGTGTTAGTATTTTCAAAGTATTCTCTCTCACTCTGTCCTGATTATTTGTCTGTTTATTTGTTTATTTTGAGTGGTACCGGAGGTCAAACTCTGGCCCTTGGCACTTCCAAGGTAGGTGTCTTACTACTTGAGCTAAATCCCCCCGCCCCTGACTATCCTGCTTCTTGTACTCTGGAACCAGAATTCTGCTGTAATCTCGTAGCAACTCCTACTGCATAAACCAAGATAGCAAAGACCTGGAGAAGCAATTCCAATTCAGCTGGTAAGAAGGTAACCTCTCTGGCTGAGGGCTAGACGTCTCAAACAGATGTCAACTCAGGCGCAGACCTCATAGGAGGAGGGGGTGGGTGCAGAGCTGGTCCCTCCTGGCACATCCTTTGACCACATCAAAACATGCACTGTCAGATAATGCCTGTTTGCCTTGGGGACTGGCTAATGGACACAGCTAATTCATGCCTAGACGTGAAATCCAGGTGTATGAAGAATTCAAGAGTAGGTTAAGAAGGCCAGGCCTAGGTCACAGATTTATCAAAGAGGAATCAGTATACCAGGAGAGTGCAGCTTCCAGTCAGGTCTCTCAAGGCTGGCCCTGTATCCTGTTATGGGGCCCTCCCAGGTCTCTCTCTTTCCCATGTCCTTGACCTTCTCATGGAATCCACTCTAGTTGTATTTTTTTTTTTTTTTGCTTTTTGAGACAGGGTCTCGCTTTGTAGTTCAGGCTGGCCCTGAGCTCCCTATGGTGCCCAGGCAAGCCGCCGCGAACTCAGCAATCCTCCTGTCTCTGCCTCCCAAGTGCTGGGATTACAGGCGTGAGCCACCACGTCTGGCACTGTGGTATGCGGTGTTGATTGTTGGTGGGCGTGTCTCCACGCCCAGCATTGTATGTGGTTACAGGAGATCGAACCCAGGACCTTGCGCTTGCGAGGCAGGCGCCGGAACCACTGAGCTAACCCTCCGGCCCCTCCACTCTAGTTCTTTAGCACTCTGTCCAGAGTCTCACGTCTTCCTCTCTTTGTCAAGAGGATGGCACTTAGAAAAACATGGAGGCTTTGGTTCCGACTTTCCTTTTCTCATACACTCCAAACCTGAAAGCTATGGGTGCCTGGCTCAGAACTTTGTTTTCTTTTCTCTTTTACCCTCCCTGCTCCTCAGGCATATATGAGAAAGAGCTTGGCCAAACAAGTGATTCACTGGTCAGCACCCTGGGGAGGCCCTTTGCTCTCCAGGGAAGGTCCCTCTAGACTCCACCTGTCCAGCTGGCCCTACTATAGGGGACAGGCAGCTGGGACCCGTCCTGCAGGCGTAGAGGCTGAAACAGGCTAATGAATCCTGATGGGAGAAGTGACCTTTTCCAAATGCCACATGTCATTGGATTTTATATCACACAAGGACAATGTGCCATGGGTATTAAAATCGTTTTTCCAATAGTTATATATGTGAGTGAGTGTGGTGCACAGTCTGTATGACGAGAGGAAAATCCTAATGAAGATGTCATCAAATGAACCTTTGCTCCTCAGCATCAGATAGTCAGTCCTGTAGCGTGCCTGCTCTTTTCAGCCTGGATTTGTTTCTAGACCTCACTTTACCTTTCTCCCATGAAATTCCCAAGGTCTGACTCTACATGTCCTGCTCTGGTAAGGTCTACCCAGCATCCAGGGAAAAGGAGACCCAGAGAAGGCAGCCACCCAGCACATAGAGGCCCTGCTAGAGATGAGCCCTAGGCCTGCTGGTTTCCTCTCCTCAGGCTCCTGGGGAGGCTGGGGGACACTTTTGGAAGGAAAGACTCAATCAGACAGAACAGGATGGGTAGCCGGTATGGTACTCAGTGGCTTCTGGAGTTCTGAAGGCTGGGAGAGGCTGGCCTTGGAGTCCAGAACTCAGCTACCCTGTTGAAAGTTTTTGAAAGTCTTGTGGCCCTGTCTGACTCCACAGTCTCCCTGATGGGTTTCCTCCCTAAGCACCTCCATGTTCAGGAGGCTGCAGACATCCTCAGGCAGCACTGCTGGTCTGGAGAGCTTTGGGTGTGCAGGAAGTTCAAATCCAACTGGAGGAAAGGTCTGCCTCTCTGGAAATTTCATGATGGCCAATTTGTGTTTAACTCCTTGAGATCAGACAGAAAAAATACGATCTTAAACCCACATAACAGCCTTTTGGGAATCTGAAAACAACAACAGTGTGCCTCAGGGTCTTTTTTCTTTATATTGACCATTTCAAGTCCACTCAGTGCTTCAGTATGACCTTTTCAGAGCATCTTGATACATAGGCACCCACTTCTGTTCCACTGTGCACATCATACCCATTTTCCATTATCAAGGTGGGAAAAGAAGAAAAGGCATAGCATGTATTATCAGAAACCCAAAGTTGGAAGACCCAGACTCAATTTTTTTTTTTTTTTGGAGACAGGGTCTTGCTCTGTAGTTCAGGCTGGCCCTGAGCTCACTATGGAGCCCAGGCAAACCTGGAACTCAGCAATCCTCCTGCCTCTGCCTTCCAAGTGCTGGGATTATAGGCGTGAGCCACCACGCCCGGCACTGTGGTATGTGGTATTGATTGCTGGTGGGTGTGAGTCACCACACCCAGCATTGTATGTGGTTATCGGGATCAAACTCAGGACCTTGCCCTTGCGAGGCAGATGCCAGAACCACTGAGCTAAATCTCCGGCCCCTAGACTCAATTTTTAAGATGTATATACTTTTTTTTTTTTTTTTTTGGTGGTACTAGGGATTAAACCCAGGCCCCTGTGCGTGCTTGGAAGGGAGGTACAATACCACTTGAGCTAAATCCCCAGCCCAAATGTATATAAATTTTTTTGAGACAGGGTCTCATTGTGTAGTTCAGGCTGGCCTTGAACTCATGACCATACTCCTGCCTCATGGTAATCTACCATGTCTGGCCCCTCTTCAACTTTTAATAGTGATATAGAGAATTTAAGTAATTTACTTCAGAGCCAGCCTAGGAGTACTTACTGAAGCAACCAGTGCTCTATACCTTTTGCCTGCTTAGATCCCTTGATAGCCAGGTCAGAAACTTGGTCCTACTATTCAGCAAATTGTGTGATCTTGGTCAAGTTACTTAAGCCTCCACACCTGTTTTTTTGATTTGAAATACTTAGCTAATTTACCTACCACCAGGTTATTATGAGGATTACATGATTTTATACACATAAAACACTTAGAACAAAGAATGCTTGGCACACAGTAAGCACTTAATAAATATTAGCTATTATTATTATACCACTCTAAGGACAGCTGTGAAGGTCGGGGATTCTAAATAATAGGAATGTGTCATTCTTGGCAAACTGTCAAGGTTTGTGTTCTGTGGGAATGATTAGAGCTGATCAGTGCCTTGTGTGCCAAATTGGACATAGTCCTATAGGAGGATTTACCACTAGTTTGGCCAGTGCAGAGTGGAGAAGAACTATTTGTCCTCTCACTTGTTCTGAGGTCCAAAAGATATTGAATATTTGGGAGCAGCCCCAGCCCTGCTTTTTCTGATTTACCATCCAATAATCCCCAGAGCCTCTCTTAGTTTGATTTCTCTTCTTTCTGCAGGAACTCATATTCTAATATTTATACCAGTTGCATTCATTTCTTTGGAAAATTCTACCCCTCATTTGAGCCAATTGTGATCATTCAATATCTGATTCTGTCATTTTTCTTCCTAGAATTGTGCCTTCTGCAGGCTTCATCAATAAGAGTCTAAGATGTTTTTGAAAATTCCATGCTTCAGAACCAGTAGAGAGAAAACACACCCTTTGTCCGACTGCCTCAGCTCTTTCTTGTTCCCCTGGCAAATTTATTCTCATCCTTCAAGACTTAATTCCAATGTCAATCTTCTTTGTGAAGTACTGGCTTAATATTTAGTTTAAAACACATTTGTCAGAACAGTTCATACTGACTAGGATGGCTGCAATAAAAAGGCAGCAGCAAATTGTTGGGAAAGATATGGTCAAACTGAAGCCCTCACGGTTTGCTGGTGGGAAAGGAAAGAGTTTGGATGTTCTTAAACATATTAAATACAGTGTCACTATATGACCAGAAACTGGATATATTCTCATGTACGTAGCCAAGAGAAAACCTACATCTGCACAGAAACAGCAGTATTCATCATAGCCACAACATGAAAACAACCAGAATGTCCTTCAGTAGATGAATAGATAAATAAAATGTGGTAGATCATATGAAGGAATATCCTTTGGGCATAAAAAGGACTACTGAAATACATGCTATAGCATGAAAAGACCTTGAAAACGCACTAAACAAAAGAAACCAGTCACAAAACCTACATATTGTATGGTTCCATTTACATGAATGTACAGAAGAGGCAAATTAAGAGGGACAGTAGATTAGCGATTGCCGGGGGCTAGCAGGGGAAGGGTAGTAACTGACTGCTCATGGGGTTTGTTTTGGGGGGAGAAAAATGTTACAAAATTAGGTTGTGGTGATGGTTGTATAGCCTTCTGATGTAGTTAAAAGGATATTAGATTGTATACACTTAAAATTGCTTGGTGAATGTATGATTTGTGAATATTTCAATAATGCTGTTAACTTTTATTTATTTATTTATTTGAGACAGGGTCTCGCTTCGTATGTAGTTCGGGCTGGCTCTAAGCTCACTATGTAGCCCAGGCAAGCCTTGAACTCAGCAATCCTCCTGCCTCTGCCTCACAAGTGTTGGCATTGTGGTATGTGGTATTGATTGCTGGTGGGTGTGAGTCACCATGCCCGGTATTGTGGTAAGTGGTTACCGGGGCTTGAACTCAGGACCTTGCACTTGCTAGGCAGGCGCCAGAACCACTGAGCTAAATCTCCAAACAATGCTGTTACTTTGTAAAAATTGGTACCTACTACTGCTAGACATTGGTAGTAGCGGGGTAGGGGCCTGGCAGGAAGATTGGGGAAGGGGGTTAAAAGAATGTTCCTTAGCTGACTGATTCTTGAGCTCGGTCTTTAAGCCTGAGTAGAAACCCAGCAAAGAAGTAGAGGTAAAAGATGTTCCCAGCAGAGAAACAGCATAAAATCACGAGCTCTGGACTGGTACAAATTCCCCAATGTTATACGTGATTTTGAGATGTATATAAATTATACCAATAAAGAATTCAATTTTTAAAAAATTGCGAGCTCTGGCATCAGAATCCTAACTCAACTACTTACTACTTATGTGGCCACAGCAAGTTACTTAGGCTGTCTGTGCCTCAGTTTCTTTACCTACAAAATAGGGATAATTATAGCATGATGTATACAGTATGACAGAGTATAGAGAAGTACACTGTGGCATAGGCTGTGCTGATGACAAAATGATCTACATTTAGGAAGTGCTCAAATGGAGAGATAGCTATGTTTTAGTGTTCATAAAGGCAAAGGGAGATAAGGGTGGAAAGACAGGTAGAGAGCAGATCATACTTTAGTGCATGTAGAGAAGCTTGACCCTGGACAAGAAGAAGTGGACCTCTGGGAAAGATAGAAGGGAGGAGGAAAGTGTTTAGATGTAGTTAAACAGAAGAGGCTCAACACTGAGGAATATCATGTATGCTGATTTTCTGGATGATGTACGACATAAGAATAAAGAGACAAAAGAGGGAGATGCCAAGACAGATGATTTGGGGGACAGGCATTTGGAGTGGGTCTGGTCTTCAGAGTCACTTGGTGAAACTTGGGATTTCTTGTGATTTTATTCAACAGCTGTCTGCTATGGAAACTGAAGTGAATCATAGCAACACTCCAGAGTTAGGGCTTCGCTCAGGAGTGGTACAGAAGGATGAGTCCAGGGTAGAGGAGGTGAGGAGTAGTGGTGAGAAAATACTTCAGGGGAACAACCATGAGGTAGAGACAGTGCAAAGAAACAAGTGAGCAGAATGTGCTGGGAGAAAACGTTAGGACCGAGTCCTGAGGTCTTGATGAGGTCAAGAAGGATGGGTTCACTCTCTATGAGCTGACTCCATCATTCATTATCTCATGGCAACAGAACTAATTGGAAATCAACGTGGTGAAACCTGACACGAACTGTCCTTGCCTCTCCTGCTGGGAGTGGGGTAGGAAACATAGTGGGAACATGGGTGTGAGAGAGAGGAGTGAAAAATTCAGAGGGAAGATAGTTTCATCCAATGATTTGAAAAATCTTTAAATAGTTTAACATTTTACCTGGAATATACCCACACTTCTAAGACTCTAACGCCTTACATCTCCTGAGTCTCTAACTATATCTTTTTTTTTTTTTTTTTGAGACAGGGTCTCACTTTGTAGTTCAGGCTGGCCCTGAGCTCACTATGGTGCCCAGGCAAGCCTTGAACTCAGCAATCCTCCTGTCTCTGCCTCCCGAGTGCTGGGATTACAGGCGTGAGCCACCACGCCTGGCTCTAACTATATTTTATAACACTTCACTTTCCCTCTTAGTACATTCTAATTACTCTGGTCTCCTTACCAGTTTCTTTTTTACTGTCTAATTTTTCCTGTGCAAGGACCCTTCTTTGTATGTTTGACTCTACCTAATCCATGAGTTCTCCACTTGGGCATACTGCCATCTTTTCCTTTTTTTAGTTTTCTGAGACAGGGTCTCACTTTGTAGTTCAGGCTGGTCCTGAACACATTATGTAGCCCAGGCAATCCACCTGCCTCTGCCTCCTGAGTGCTGGGATTATAGGTGTGAGCCGCCATGCCTGACATTGTGGTATGTGGTACTGGGGATTGATCTTGGGACCTTGGGCTTGCTGGACCAGGCAGATGCTGGAACCAGTGAACTAAATCCCTGGCCTCAAGAAGTCTTTTCTTGATTATCTTTTATAGAAGGTAGTCCCTCCTATCATAGTTTTGATATGTCAAATTCTTTGTATTAAGAAATATCTTGCAGATTTGGATGGGTCCTGAAGGTGTAACTTGGGTTCTCCATAATGTGATCCCTCATCCTAGCCATCATAACTAAGCAGCTTTACTCTCCGACACCCTTCCACTATGACGTTTCTCCCTTGGTGCCAACTGACCATGGACTGAAACTGTGAGCCACTTACACCTCTCCTCTTTTTAACTTGTGGGTCTTGGGTTAGTGATAAGAAGGCTAACAAGCCGGACATGGTGGCTCATGCCTGTAATCCCAGCACTTGGGAGGTAGAGGCAGGAGGATTGCTGAGTTCGAGGCTTGCCTGGGCTACATAGTGAGCTCAGAGCCAGCCTGAACTACAAAGCGAGACCCTGTCTCAAAAAAAAAAAAAAAAAAAAAGAAGGCTAACAATACAGTCCTCATACTGTTTATTCCCTTTAAACTCTTGCTATTTGGCTAGACCACCATTTATCACTTCCGTTCTTTGCCACTGGCGATCAACCCGTGCCCTCTTGACTATTTGATTTGCCACATCACTCTGCTCTGCGTTCTCACAATATCTTGGATATACCTCTATTTATGCAAAGAAACTTGCAAATGGTCAATTCCTTATCCTCCCATCAGTTTCTGGAGTCCGTCCCACTTAGCAGCAGTCTCTACAGAGGCCTATTCTCACAGTAAGTCTGAGTGGAGAAGAAAAAGTGAGCTGAGAAGAACCAAATATGAGGTAAGGAAGATCACTGAAGCTTATTGAGACATCAACACCTCCTGTTCTACCAAGGTAGCCAGGGCCAGCCAGCCCCAGCCCCAGGCAGCACAGTTATTGTCCGGCTGAAATAACAAGTCAGAGACTGAAAAACTGGCCAGTCCTTTTTGTTTACTCAGCTTTATCCCCCCCTCCTTTTTCTTTGGACAATGCCCTGCTGGGCTAGGGCTGTCCTGCTGGGTTGTTGCTGGGGCTCCCCTGCCAAGATGGAGGCCAGCTGCTCAGCTGTTTACAAGGTGAATCCGGTTTACACTGGGGCCCATCCTGTCCTGGGTGTACTGGGGAGCTTCAGCCAGAGCCCAGTTAGTGGTCTCTCCTAACTGAGGGTTCTCTGATTGTAGGCTGAAAGGTAATAGGACTAGGAAAGGATCCTATGTGCCTAAAGGCTGGGGAAGTGAGTAGAAGTGGTGTATGACTTGGCCTCTAGGCCAGACTTCTGCCTCTAGGATCCTAGGGGAAAGCAGAACTGCTGGAATCCCACAGCTCCTATTTCTGTCCTTTCAAGTGGTGAACTTATGACAACAAAGATGGCAGGCTCCCCACCCCCATTCTTCCTGGTAGCTAAGGTCTGGGAAAGTCTCTGCCTTCAGATCAAAGGAAATCATGTGTATGCAAGAACTTGAAAAGCATCTGCTACTCTGATGAAGTGATCTGTGCTAATTCACCAGAGTAAACCAGCTGATCTCCAGGGATGTGGCTCAAGTCCCCACACTGGTGGCTGCTTTAGGGCAGGACCCAGACCCTAGTCAGCTTGGTGGTCCCAGAGCCCATCACAGAGCATGACACACAGTGGGGCCCAATTATCCCATTTATTAGATAAATGTTTCTCAAAAAGCTTGCAGATTACTGGCAGAGTGAGTAATAAAAACCCAGCCAGAGCAATGGCCCCCAGGATCAGCAGAGGACATACCGCACCTGGCCCAGGGGTCAGGGGAGACATCTTGGAGGCGCTGTCATTGAAGATGTAGCAAACAGACCTGATTTGTAAATGAAGGAAGAATGAACTTGCAGAATCCCTAATGGCAGCAGGGGCAGGCTGGGACTGGGTACCTTCTCTTATTCCCTTGTCCCCACAATACTGAAGGACTAGGCCTTTGGCTCTCAAGCACTTACCAAGTAAATTTATTAAGGGATCACTGTGCAGTCCTGGGAAGTTTTTCCTCTGTGCTACTCAGATTTCTTAATCTGGTGGATGAAGGGGAATGAGAGGGTATACCTACCAGCTGCAGGAAGGATATCTTGATGGTAACCAATTTAAAGCTTGATTTTTAAGTATGATTCGAAGAGTAAGTGGGAGTTGGCAATGGGGGCATGCCTATGGACTCAACTGCTAACTGTTGATTCTAAATCTTTTATTCCTGCTCTTGAGTTTTCTTGGTAGTGTCAGACCCTTACATGAAAACTCTTTAAGCCCAAATTATTCACCATGAAGTCACTTGATCTCTTTCCAGACTTGCTCCTGATCCTGGTTCAAATATGCTTTCCGTGATACCCACCTTCAACTTCCTTCTAAGGATGATTGCCTCTTTTTTTTTTTTTCCTGGTCTGGTGTTCCCAAGGAGTGATAGCTCAGTAATGACATCTCAGTTGTCCTGAAACATGACAGTGGCCTGGATTAGGTAAGAGCCACGTCCTAGGCATTCTGACCATGCAAATCCTTATACCAAGCCTTCAGTGGATTTTATCCTCAAGACAGACAAGATGAAGTACAAATTCCACAGTACCTAACTCAGAATGCTAGTGAAGGGTAAACAAGGCAATGTTTTAAAAGCACTTGGAACATAGACACTTTAGGCATTCAATTAAAAATAGTCATTTTTACATACTGTACTAAACATAATATCTGTCATAATGTAATTATAAGCTCCCCCATTTCCTGCTGTGTTCTCATGCTCGTCTTTCTTTTCAGTTTTCTTTCATGCCTTCTCCTACATGACCTCTTTCTTGAGGCTCAGAGATGCCTCTTCAAGTCTTCACGTCCTTGTTTACTTCATTCAACACAGTTTTCACCTGTAAGAACCTTCCTCTCATCTACTGAATTCCTCATCATCCATTTTCTTGGGCAGCTCTCTCCAAGCAAAGTAATAGAACAAGATTCTACAGAGAAACATTTCTCTTAAATGATTAGCAGTGTTACTCAGTACTGTAAAGGAGGAGGATGACCCAAATCCTTAGTGGAAGTAGCTGATAGTAGAGCCCCAAAATCTACCCTTAAGGTACAGACACTAAGAGGATTGAGAAGTAGCTGGTCCAGAGATATAGGGCTGGGAAACAGATGATCTTGATGCCAAGGAGGCTGATATATTAGGAAGAGGTGGAAGGACCAGTAAATAGGATGCTGCAATGTACCAGGGACAGATCAGTCAGCTGTGAAAGAGGAGCTCATTGTTTAGTGAGGAGTCAGACAAGTAAACAGGAATTATAACAAAGGATGATAAATATAATAGCAGGGAAGGATGCCACTGAAGCATGGATTTTAAAAATGTCATTTCCTCAGTGAATTTCAAGTGTAATAAACAATCGCGAGGACCTGTTCTGTGCCAGGCACTGTGCAGGGTGCTGAGGACACAGAGGATACAAAGACGAATGAGATGATTTCTGCCACCTAGTGGGAAGAGACAGCTAGGTTAAAAAAATGCCACAAAGGCAGTCAAATGTCACATGTCCCTAGACTGCCTCCTTTTCCATTTAATGTGATAGGAGTCATTATCATCTAATTCTTCAAGCTAGAAGCCTGGATATTATCTCAGACTCCAAGATTTATGTTTTAGATAAATCATAAAACATCCCATAGAGGAGGGATTAGAAGGAAAGGAGACTGGAGGCAGGAAGACCAGCTGGAGGCCAAGACAGTAATTCTGTGAAACATGATGACAGTGGCCTAGATTAGGTAAAGCCCTGGAAACGAGAGAGGTGGGTTGACCTGACACCTGTGTGAGGGAGAATTAACAGATTTAGAGATTAATTCGATATAGGGATAGGAAAGAGAGGTCAAAAATGATTTCAGGATTGTGGATTGGGCATCTAAGATTTTGCTACCACTTAATAAAGTGGGAACTAAAGAAGAGAGAAATGATATTGTTTCTGTTTTGGATGTATTGCACGTCAGATATCTTTATGGAAAGATATCCAGTGGGTGACAGGAGTTCAGGGGATTGGTTAGATTAAAGTTAAGATTTAGAAGTCACTGGCAGGTTGGAGTAGGCTTGACACGAGAGGATGAGATACATTGTATCTCACTAGATACAATGTAGTATGTATGAGAAAAGTGGAACAAGAAATTCATCCCCTCATTCATAAATTTATCGAATACCTCCTATGTTGCAAATGCTATTCCAGGTGCTGGAAATATCAGTGAACGTGGGATTCACCTTCCACTGCCAAAGGCAAACAACCAACAGTAGTACTAGGTAAGAGCAAATTCAATGGAGAAAAAGGAAGATGAGGAGATGCTGAGGAGGAAAATTGTAATCAGAGAAGGCCTTTCTGCGCTGATAACATAAATAGCTGAATGAAGGTGGGGAGAGGATCATGGGAATAATGAGAAGAGAGTGTTTTGAGAAGAGAGTGTTTTAGGTAGAGAAAGTAGCTTCAAAGGTCCTGCTTATTCAAGCCCAATGTGCCTGCGGTGCAGGGCAGGGAGAAAGCATGCCAGGAAGCGGGATGAGGGAGGCAGACACAAGGAGCCACGCAGGGAGTCCTGTTGGTCAAGTTAAAGACACTAGATTTTTTTGTTTGTTTGTTTTGTTTTGAGACAGGGTCTCGCTTTGTAGTTCAGGCTAGCACTGAGCTCACTATGGAGCCCAGGCAAGCCTCGAACTCAGCAATCCTCCTGTCTCTGCCTCCCGAGTGCTGGGATGACAAGGTGTGAGCCACCATGCCCAGCACTGTGGTATGTGGTATTGATTGCTGGTGGGTGTGAGTCTCCACGCCCAGCATTATATGTGGTTACCGGGGATCGAACTGAGGACCTTGCGCTTGAGAGGCAGGCGCCGGAACCACTGAGCTAACCCTCCGGCCCTAAAGACACTAGATTTTATTCTGTGTGTAATAGGAAGGCCTGGAAAAAACTGGAGCAAGGGAGTCATAACATCTGTTTTATGTTTTAAAAGGATTAATTTAGCTGTTTTGTGGAGAACAGGTTGTAGGACGTCAAAAAAGAAGTAGGGTGAGTATAGCAATCGCACAGGTAAGGGATGCTGGCAGCTTGCTTCACCAGTTAAGCGATGAACAGTGGTGAGAAGTCTGACTGACTCCCCATTTACTGAAACAGCAGGTCGGGAAGGTAAACGGCGCCCAGGCCTAGAGGTGAATTATAAAGGAGAGTGGAGTGTGGTGCTGCTTGTCTGCAATTCCAGCTACTTGGGAGACTGAGGCAGAAGTATTCAAAGTTCAAGGTTAGCCTGGACAACTTAGTGAGACCCTGTCTCAATATTTTAAAAAACAGGAAAAGAAGCTGGGGATGTAGAAAAAAAAAGGGTACTTCCATATAACCACATTGTCTTAGGTACTCTCTGCCTTCACTTCTACTAACCCAGCTAAGGTAGATGAAGTATCTCCGATGTGGAGTCCCTGTCCTAGGTGCTGGCCAGTCAGTGTTGAATGGAACTGACAGCTTCAATTATAGTAGGAGGGGAAACCTGCATTTTAAAGAAGTGATACATGTTATGAGAACAACCACGGCACTGTTGTAGAAAGTGACAATATAGATAGATCTGTGAGAAAACCTCTATGAAGGTGACACTTGAGGTAAGTCGACATTGAGACCTGAACCTGGCTAGGTGTCCGCTAAGACAATGGATGGAAAAGTACATCAGCTAAAACAGTGACAAATGAGTGTCTTTAACTTTGCTCTGTTCTCTCTGTTACCCAAAATATATCCTATCATTTTCATTAAGACCTGGGGAAAAAAAAAAAGCAACCCCTTCTTAGTGCCAGGCGTGGTGGCTCATGCCTATAATCCCAGCACTTGGGAGGCAGAGACAGGCAGATTGCTGAGTTCGAGGCTTTCCTGGGCTCCATAGTGAGCTCAGTGCTAGCTGAACTACAAAGTGAGACCCTGTCTCAAAAAGAAAAAAAAGCGGGCCGGAGGGTTAGCTCAGTGGTTCCAGCGCCGGCCTCGCAAGCGCAAGGACCTGAGTTCGATCCCCGGTAACCACATATAATGCTGGGTGTGGAGACATGCTCACCAACAATCAACACCGCATACCACAATGCTGGGCGTGGTGGCTCACACCCGTAATCCCAGCACTTGGGAGGCAGAGACAGGAGGATTGCTGAGTTCGTGGTGGCTTGCCTGGGCACCATAGTGAGCTCAGGGCCAGCCTGAACTACAAAGCGAGACCCTGTTTTAAAAAAAAAAAAAAAAAAAGCAACCCCTTCTTTTGTTCTAGGAAGGCTCTTGGGGGCACTGGCTTCCCTAGCACCTATCTCTAGGGGCTTTACAGATTACTCCACACACCCAGGTCTCCCAGGACATCTTGGCATCTGGAGCCACCATCCATGGTCACCCCACAAACCAGCGTGGGCCAGCTACCCTTTTTAGACCATGAATTCCCCTGAGGTGCAGGACAAGGCAGGCAGAGCAGCCCATTGACCACTGACGCAGTGGTCTAGAAAGGAATGCCCTACTGTCTCCTTTTCCCACTTCTCTGTGGCCTCCTGTCTCCCTTTCCCCTTTGCTTTTCAGTAGCTGCACACAACTTCCTAGCAGGCCTGGGCAGCTGTGGCCTCAGCAGGTAGCGCAAAGATCCTGGGTCATGTGGGTGGGCCTGGGCTTCAGGGCCTAAGACAGCACACAGCCCCACGCCACAGGCAGCGCCTCTGGCAGCAAAGTCATGGCCCTGATTCCTCTGTCTCCACGTTTAAGAACATCTCTAACTGCTCCTTGGATAGCTCAATTAGTAAAGTGAATATATTATATAAAGTCTAAAAGATTAAACTATCATCGTCAGCCCATAATTTCATGAAGAAGTCAGGGGACCGTATCCCTCTTATTAACTCTATAACAAATGTGATGAAAATGTTCAAATAGAATGTTAATGCAATGTTACGTGTAATTTTCCCAGGCGATTTTCTGCTGAAATATTTCTTTATTAATAGTAATTGAGGGTATAAATTATGAATGAGGCGATTTTCTCCTTTCAGTGGGAAAGACGTACTAATGGCAATAATTCTTTATAATAATTTTTGGGGATCGTGGGGCGGGGAGACAGGCTTGTCTAAAAACAGACAAAAGCCCCTTTCTGGAATCTCCCTTGGGGCGATGACACCTTTGCCACAGCCAACCTCACTTTAGCTATGCACACCTCAGACTGCCCACAAAAAAAAAACCTTTGTTTTTCATCAATTTTCCAGAAGCCTCAAGGTCTGTTTAGAGGGCTGGGAAGAAGTTTTTGTCCTGAGTTCTGACACGGACTAAGTTCTGATGCCAAACTTTTTTACCTAGAAGAAACATTGCCAACAAGACCACAGCCAGGCTCCTCTTCAGAGCTTCCAGATCTGGCCAGTCTGAACCCAAACTATCTCTGCAGCACCCTACAATACTCACATAGGAATGGCCCTCAGAATTCTTCCCATCAAACCCCTCATCTTATCTCATAAATGAATGAAAAGTAAGGTAAACAAAGAATGAGTTATGTGGGCCATACAGTGCTTTGGTGGGAGAGCTGAGGACTCAGCTCAGTGCCCTCCGATTTAGGCCACTTAGAAGTCTCTCTTCTTCAGGCTGCTCCTGTCCTGTCCTGGCCTACAGCTTCATCCCTGCTGGGCCAAAGCCAAACCCAGTGGTGGGGAACCCAAGTGGGCTCATTGGCCTTGCCGGTCGGTTCCTTTGTGTTGAGACCGGCATCAGTCTGGACAATGCTTCCAGAGAGCAAGGACCACAGAGGAACACTTGCTGAACTTTGCATATACCAATTGGACTAATGCCTTTCTCCAGAGGCTTTCTTCGTGCGGGATTTCCTGTTTAGTATTTACTCTTTTATTTATTCAGCAGACATGACATATAGGCCTACCATGTTCTAGACAGTAGACTAGGCACTGGGGTTACAAAGATCAATTTGTCTAGAAGGAATGAAGATAAATTTAGTGTTCTCAAGATCACAGATAGGAAAGACAAGAACAGATGCACAAATATCTATGTGAAATAAAACAGGTAAGCAATACCTGCCTGTTTTATAGTACATGTTTGTTATTATTACTGGAACCTTTGGAGCAACTCCCAGGCAGCCAGTGTGACTGAGCAAAGTGAGAGTGAGACAGAGCTGATGGGATAAGAGCAGAGAGAGCTTTGTGGGGACAAGGCTTTGTGGCCACAGCAGGATTTCCCTCTGACTGAGACAAATGGTCACTGGAAGATTCTAGAGGAGGTGCAGCATGGTGGAACTGACACTGTCAGAGGGACACTTGGGCAGTAACTAGAAGGAAAACTGGCATCCTGGCTCTAGTGATACAGCCTGTTCTCCACGTTGCCATTCACTAAGGAGCACCAAAGAGTGAAAGACTTGGAAGTATCATGACAAAGTGCAACTGCAGACAAAATGGGGTCTATGGAATCTAAGAGTCAGACACCTGGCAATGTAAGGGGAGTCTGGGCTTCAGAGAGGGACTGGTGTCCAGGCTGCTTTTCAGCAGTGATCTCTGGGATCTGCTGGGCACCTCACAGTCTGGGTGTCCTCATCTATTCACAAGCCTGTTTCTCCCTAGGAGAAGTAGGTTCTCTGGGAATGGGAACTGGGCCTGGTTATTTTTCTAATTTTCACTCAGCAGCATAGAACAAGCCCACAGCCAGTGATAGTGACAATACATGGAATGAGTAAATGCATGAAGGAAGGAAGGAAGGAAGAGAAGGAGGAGAAGTAAGTGCTTTTTCTCTGAAAGGCTATACCAGTTTTAGTGGCTGCCCCCAAATCTCTCAGGTTTGCTTATAAACAAAAGAAATTTCCCTTAAAACTTTCCAACAAGAAAGGGTAGACACTGGCCAGGTCACCTGAAAGTTCACTTGAGAAGTGCTCTTGACACCTTCAACAGCCTCTATGTATCATTCATAGGGCTTCTCAGCCTGTTACTGCTTGGAGTGCTCTCCCTCTTCCCTGGAGCAGGCGGGAAAGTCCCCTTCAGTTCCAAGATACCGGCCAGGGGCTACGTGGCCAACTGTGGACCCTGTCCCAGGATCTCACACAGTGGGCAACTCCATCGCCTTCCTCCCTGTCTTCTTACAAAGTCCTGATCCCCGATAGCTGGTCAGAAATGAAGTCACTGTAACCTGAGAGTCCTGTATTGCTCAAAATGTCACTCTTCCAAGCCACCTGATTGGACTCTTCTGGTTTCCAATCAGAATCCATAAACAAGAACATCTCACCTCTTGTGTCCTGATAAGGGATATTGATCTATTCCCTTGATTACCTCTTAAAAGCCAGATTCCGGGAGAGAAGCTGACAAGGGCTTTATAGACACTTTCTAGGGATGATTTTCCATCAGCTCTTCTCTAGCCTTTACCATCTCTGACTTTTCCTTCTCTTTAGATATAAGAAAACATATCAGGAATATTCCAGAAGTCTTTGGCAGAGCAAGAGCCTGTGTCTATGTAACTGGGCTGGTTCAGCTTTCTGCCTCCAAAAGCAGAGGGGGTGAGATGAGTAATACAGCTGCGTTAGTGATGATCTCTGAGTGCCCATGGTGACCTCTTGGCCAGAGGTCACTGGGGTGACCTCCAAAGGCATCTCTGTGTCTCCCCAAGGAAGCTCCCAGCTCCAACAGCCTTTTCTTCCTCCCTCAAGTGAATCTATCCATTATCAGCTGCCCTCCAAATTAGGGAAGATGTAGGGTTCCTGCAGCAGACCCTCTGTGTATAGAGCTGGCCCTGAGACTTCTCTGGCTTGTTTCAGAGCTGTACAGCTTGTCTGGAGAAACACCTTTCTAGTCTCAGATTCCTGTCTGCCAGTGAGTACTAGGTCATTTCTAGAGAAGGATATCTCAAGGCTAGCCCAAGAGAGCCCTGATCGGGAGGGTAAGGCAGATTCTGGTGGTCAGGAGGGAGGTCCCGGCTCCAGAGTGTATCTTCTGGTCCCTTCCGTGATCCATAAGATAGGGCCTTGGAAACCATCAGGCTCAGCCAGAGGGGGCTGAGAACTTCATTTACTCCAGCCCTCCACATTTAGTCTTGGCTCCCCTGGGCCAGTGCTACCCACCTCATCTCCTTCCTTGTTGAGCCAACAGCTCGATCTTGATCTCTTGAACTAGAAGGTCGACTCCAGAGGGGCTTGCTCTGAAAGCCAATGCTAATCCAGTTAGGGACCGGCTGGGCGCTGCGCTCCCTCTATAGGACCAAGTGCAAGTGAAAAAATGCCAATTACCAGATGACAAAAAGGGTCCTTGCCCCTGGGGAAGGGCAAGCTAGGGGGACGGACAGGAGGGGCAGAGTAACTGAACACCTTGCCGGAAATAGCTCCTATCAGTCCACTTAGGGAGCCATCAGCCCCCGGCAGATTTATGGGCAGCGTGTGCCCCTCTGATAGATCGGACTATTTAAAGGCAGCCGAAGCTTCCATTTATATCAATGTGGAGTGGAGAGGGAGGGTGAGAGGCTGTGAGCTGGGTAGTAAGAAGCGGGGCGGGGGCAGCCCCAGGTGGAATGTGAGGCTAGCAAATTGGCCTCAGAGAAGAGGTAAGGCTGGGGGCCAGGAGGATGGGGTCACAGGGCCAGGAGGGGAGCGCCCAGGATCAAGTCTCATGGGTACGGGGGAGGGTGGGACAGGGGCTCCACCTCTCTCAGCCCCAACAGCTTCTTCCCAGCCCCTGGCCCGGGGTCTCTGAAGCCCCTCTGGCTAAAATTGGAAGCTCTGGTAACCTGGAGTGGAACCCCTCATTGGATTTCCAGGCGGCCTCCATCTCCCCAGCTTCGGGGCATGCTTGCCCTCCATGCAACCTTCCCCTTCCCTGGGCCCAGGGAGAGGGGGAGAGGGAAGGGGTAATTGTGTTAGGCTGGGGCATTAGCCGCTGAGGAATGGGCCCGCTGCCTCCTGCTTGCCTGTCCGCAGCCTGCACTTCCTGGGGGCAGATTAAGCGGCTCCCATTGCTTTCTCTGGCTCTGCCTGGGCCTTGCTCCCTAACTCCATTACTCCTGCACTGAGGTGCTTGCCCGATCTGTGGTGGTCCCTCTGATAATTCACCTCTCGGGAAACTCTGCCTTTCTGACCTCTCCCGGCTTCTTCTCTGCTGGCTCTCTCTCACTGTCCTTCTTTCTCTGCTTTCTCCCCAAGCTTCTAGATCTGCACCCAACTTTATTCTCTTGGTCTTTTGGCAAACTGATATAATTTACCCACATATTCCTGGGCACAGGACCAAGGTCTATCTGTCAGTGTGTGGGTTGTGGAATGCTGACCCAGCACTTTCTACTGGCCAGTCCCCATGCTAGGTGCTACGGACACAGAGCCGATTCTCAAAAGTCCTTGCTCTGAAGGAATTTATCACCCATGGGGCAGATAAGCAAGGAGATGATGGGGCCAGAATTTTGTTTTACAAAGCTCATGTGGCTAAATCTGGTGTGTAGAACAAGACTTGGGGAGCTGAGAACAGAGGCTGGAAAACACAACAGTCGTGCTCAACCTCAGCAGCACAGTAGTGAGCTTTACAATTGCTGATGCCCAGGTCACAGTAAGGTTAATGAAGTCAGCATTGCTGGGCACTGCTCCAGGCATCAGGTTTTGGAAAACCCAGTCCAGCTTGGGGGGTCCAGTGACGACCAGCAGAGGTTGAAAACCTCAGAGAAATGAGGCTATTGCAGTTGCCTAGGTAAGTGGTGAGCTGAACAGGGCTGGAAAGGAGGGAAGAATTTGAGGAATATTTCCCTTACAGCTGCTTTTGATAGTAAACATTCTCTGGTGCCCTATTCATTCTTTACTCCTCAAACTTTTAGCAGATGACCTCAATTTTAACATCACAGAAGAGATGGAGGCCAGAGGGAAAACTACAGAATAATAAATTCTTGAAGGCAGGTACCAGTTCTAAGTCCACAGGGCCCAGCCGAACTCTTCAGGACTAGCATCTAATAAATACAGAACTGGACTGAATCTAGTGGGCAGCTATGGATGTGGGGCTCTAAGCCAGGAAAGGGATCTGAAAAGAAGATACAGATATGGGCAATATTAGCCCTGGGGACACTGCGAGGCTTATGGATAGACAGAGCCTGATGGGGAAGGAACACTCAGAGGTTATAGAAGACAGCATCGGAAGAAGAAAGGAACCAAAGTAGTCAGCTTCCTGTCACATAGTACAGGCTGGCCTTGAACTCAGTATTGTAGCCCCAGCCTGGCCTCAAACTCACACGATCCTCCACTTCAGCCTCCCAAGTGCTGGGATTGCAGGTGTGCACCACCATGCCTGGTTCATTTCATTTGAGCTATTTTGTTTTTTTTTTTTTTTGAGACAGGGTCTTGCTTTGTAGTTCAAGCTGGCCCTGAGCTCACTATGTAGCCTAGGCAAGCCTCAAACTCAGCAATCCTCTTGCCTCTACCTCCATGTTCTGGGATTACAGGCTTGAGCCACCATGCCCGGCATTGTGGAATGAGATACTGATTGCTGGTGGGCACGAGTCACCATGCCCAGTATTGTATGTGGTTACCAGGGATTGAACCAGGGACCTTGGGCTTACTAGGCAGGCTTTGGAACCACTGAGCTAAACCTTCAGCCTGAATTTGAGCTTCTTAACAAGCTCTTTCCTTTCTTCCTTCCTTCCCTCCCTTCTTTCTTTCTTTCTTTCTTTCTTTCTTTCTTTCTTTCTTTCTTTCTTTCTTTCTTTCTTTCTTTCTTTCTTTCTTTCTTTTTTTCTTTCTTTCTTTTCTTTTCTTTTTTTTTTTTTTGAGACAGGGTCTTGCTTTGTAGTTCAGGCTAGCTCTGAGCTCACTATGTAGCCCAGGCAAGCCTTGAACTCAGCAATCCTCCTGTCTCTGCCTCCCAAGTGCTGGGATTACAGGCGTGAGCCACCACGCCCGGCACTGGGGTATGTGGTGCTGATTGCTGGTTGATTGCTGGTGGGCTTGAGTCTCCACGCCCACCACTGTATGTGGTTACCGGGGATTGAACTCAGGACCTTGCGCTTGTGTGGCAGGCGCTGGAACCACTGAGCTAACCCTCCGGCCCTCTTTCTTT
>PVIC010014381.1:25728-36795 GCA_004025085.1 Thryonomys swinderianus | reverse complement strand
TTCAGGCTGGCCCTGAGCTCACTATGGTGCCCAGGCAAGCCACCACGAACTCAGCAATCCTCCTGTCTCTGCCTCCCGAGTGCTGGGATTACAGGCGTGAGCCACCACGCCCAGCATTATATGTGGTAACCGGGGATCGAACTCAGGTCCTTATGCTTACGAGGCAGGTGCCAGAACCACTGAGCTAACCCTCCGGCCCGAAAAAGAAGATTTTGATACAAGTCAGTTACCCTTGAGAACAGTAGAAACAAAAGCAAAGCTGTCTCTATATTTGGAGCTTTTGTTAACACTTATTTAGAACATCATTCCTGGGAGTATCCCACACTTAGTGGGATATATATAAATATTTCTGTCATCCTTCCAATCATAAAACCTCAAATTGGCACACAGGGAAAAACCAGTCTGAACCAGGGAGCATAGGTGGATATGTTACACTTTGCCTAGTAAACCATATAAGATTGCCAGTGATCAAACTGATAAAACTTCAAATATTTCACAAAGTTCTTATATTATTGCTCTTGTTTGTTAGTTTTGGTGGTACTGGGAGTTGAACCCAGAGCCTTCACACTGAGCCAGAGCCCTTTTTATCTTTTATTTTGAGACAGGGTCTTGTTAAGTTACTCTATTGTTCACACTGGGCTTGAGCTTATGACCCTCTGGGGTACAGGGATGCACCACCACACCTGGCTGTTCAGCTTCAAAAGCATCTGTATCTTCCCTTATGGAAAATGTGTATTTCACATTTGCCGTGTAAGAATCTTCATGTCTTTATCTGTCCTTTTATAGTCTCCATCATACCCAAGAATTGCTGTATGAAAGCATCAAAGACTTTCTGCAGCTGAGGTTTGAAAACCAAAATAAAGAGAAGTCATGGATGCTTGAAAAGGATCATTTGATGTTAAAGATTAAACAATACAGGGGGCAGTCTAAGAAGAAAGAAGATAAAATTGGAAAAGTTTTCCCAATTTCACATGAGACTCATCATACCCAAAATGAATATATTAAGGTAATGTCCTCATGTATTACAGAAATTGTTTATTTTTTTTTCTGGAGCAATTGAATAAACTCAGAGAATTCCAAAGAACTTACGGATTGTCATGTAAGATCCATTCCATCCAGGAAATTGAGGTAGCAGCAGCCTCATGAAATAAGAATCATTGATCATTGTGGTGTCTGGAGATTAAAATATTAGAATGTTGATTGGTTATCCACTCAACAAATAAGCTGGGCCATGGGGCTATAGCAGTACATAAACTAGACAAGGCCTGTGCTATGGTGTTCACATTTTAATGGGTAAGGAAAAGACAGGAACATTAACAAATAACCAAGAAAGCCAGAGACTATAAAAATGACATTAAGGGAGCAGGAGAATTGTATGAAGATCATCTGTAGTTGCTGGACCCCCACTCAAGAAAGAAAAACAGGGACATGGTCGTGGCGCGTAACCCAGACTGGCCTTCACCTCACAGCGATCTCCTGCCACAGCCTTGAAGGCTGGGTCATGGGCATGTGCCACCATTCACAACTAAAGGATACTCTGGTGTCTGAGACCTGTAATGTGTGAGTAAGCATGCCAGGGCCGGAGATTTAGGTCAGTGGTTCCGGCGCCTGCCTGGCCAGCGCAAAGTCCTGAGTTCAGTCCCAGCAGCCACATACAACAATGCTGGGTGTGGTGATTCATGCCCACCAGCAGTCAGTACCACATACCACAGTGCCGGGCTTGGTGGCTCATGCCGGTGATCCCAGCACTTGGGAGGCAGAGTCAGGAGAATTCCTGAGTTCGAGGTTTGCCTAGGCTACATAGTGAACTCAGGGCCAGCCTGAACTATAAAGCGAGACCCTGTCGCTAAAAAAAAAAAAAAAAAAAAAAAAGGCTAAGCATGCCATATTGACCTGGGAGGAAGAAACAAAGGCCTTGGAGTTTCCTCAAGGAAAGAGAAGCCTGTCTCACTAAGGGGGAAGTAAAATGCAAGAGGCGTGAGGCAGAGGCAGCAACTAGTCAGAAGGGCCTCAGCATCACTCATGAACATGAATCTAGTTCTAAACATTGTGTCTTGAAGGGAGTATGTGTAAGGAAGAAACGTCAGATTTAAGATTTTATTTTTAGCTAGGTGCCACGTACCTGTAATCCCAGCTTTGGAGAGGCTGAAGCAGGAAGGTCACTGTGAGGTGTTTTGTTTTGTTTTTTTGCATGGCTCCTGCCTCAACCTCCCAGGTTTAAAGATTTTAGGTATATATCTAGTTTTAATTTTTTTTAATCCTGTCTGTTTAGTAGAATCTGTATAGAAAGTATTTTAAAGAACTTCTTCACTGAATGTGGTAGCACATGATTGTAATTTCAGTACTTGGGAGGCTAAGGCAGAAGGATCACCACGAGTTCAAGGTGACCCTGGGCTACACAGTGAGCTCCAGACCAACTTGAACTGTGCAGCAAGACCCTGTCTCAAAAACAACTGAAGCAAACAAAACAAAACTTAAGAAACACAAAACATGTATTGTAATACTTGTCTATTTAAAGAATTTCTAACATGTACATTTTAGGAAAGAGGCGAAGAGAGTAGTCTAGAAATAAGAAGTTTCCAGGTGTTCTCCAAAGTACCTTATCACCTTATTCCTTACTTCATTTTATATTATACTTCTAGAAATCCCTTTTTTTCCCCTATTTCTTTTCTTTCAACCCCTAAATGCCATTTGAATAACCTAAATTGTAAAAGTGGGAATTAATATTTCTTTGTTCTTCGGTCTACAGTCCCTAAGGGATAAGTTACTACAAGAGAAGAAGTTGTCCAACATGTACCAAGAGCAGTGCATTTCCTTAGAAGAAGAACTTGCCCGAATTCGGGAGGAGGAGAGAGTGCGGAGGGAGATCTTCAAGGTACAAAGTTCTTGGCAGTAGTGATAGAGGTGGAAGTACAGACAGCTGGGGAAATCTTCCCCCTTTATAAATGCCTTCCCATCCCCATGTTTAGGATCGCTCCAACAAGATGGGGAAGCGTTTACAGATAATGACAAAACGCTATGAGGCCTTGGAACATCGACGTAACTTGGAAGTCGAAGGCTTTAAGACAGACATTAAAGCTCTGCGACAGAAACTCAAGGATTTGGAGCAAATGCTATACAAGGTAATTGCTGGTCTTGAACTACTTCGGATAGAAAAGGGTGGATGCATGGAGACATTGTCACAGCTTCTCTGAAGAAAGATGGGCAAGGTTACACTGTAATTTGGGTCCTGGTTGTTCCCCAGCAGTACCCCACAAGGACAGGCCATTTCCCTGGTGGTAGACCTGACACATTGCCATTTGTGTTACTTGGTTTTCCAGCACTGTGGTCAGAAACCTGACAGAAACCATGCAGAGCAAGAGGGCTTTATTTTGACTTACAGTTTCAGAGATTTCTGTCCATGGCCGGGGCGGGGGGCAAGACCTAAATATAATGGCAGGACGGTCTGGTGAAGGAGATCTGTTCATCGCACAGCAGCCAGGAAGCAGATCAAGGAAGTCCTAGAGAGGAAGAAGTCAGGGACAACATACAGCCCCCGAAGTCATGGCCCCCACGACTCACTGCCTATACTCGGTTCCTCTCCTAATTCTGTCACCTCGCAATATGCCACCAGATTGTGGATTAGTCCACTGGTGGAATTAGTGCCCTTGGGATCTGATCACTTTCCAAAAGCCCATTACCAACAAGACTGTCAATGCAGTGAGGGTTGGACGAGTCATCTCCAAACCATAGCATCACCCTTCAAGCCGCCCAGAAAGCCAGTCTGGTTCGTGCACACTAGAGGGGGAAAAACAAACTGAAATAACAATAACTGCATCAATACTTCCGTCTAAGCTAAACTTAGAGGTCATCTTTCTGAGCTTAATAAGCAGATCAGAAGAATCATCTGTTTTTTACAAATGAGGAAAGCGAGTAGTTGAGTCACAAATTTTTCTAAGACTTGGTTTTTAGAATCCAAATTGCTGTAAGATTAGCAATTTGACTAGCCATCCACATACCCTAATGTTATATTCTGAATCAGGTTGAGAAGAGGTGGTACTTTCATTGTTTGGCAAGTTTACCAATAATGTTTATATTCTGTTCTTTTTAAATAAAACTGGTTACTGATCTCTACCTCCAAGCCCTTTTATTGTTGTATGGGAAAGCGGAATTCCTTGCCTTTTCTGCTTTACTTCTGTGTTTTCTTTTAAGTCAGTCACTGAACAAACCAAGGATTTTATTTATTGTATGTACTTAGACTCTCACAAAAAGGAGCCAGCCAGCATAGCAGGGCCTTATGACTGATTTCTCTCCCCTGGCTTATGCCATAATCATTTCCTCTTGTTTTTTCAAATCTCTAGGCAACGGTGAATGCGCAGGCAAACCAAGACCTTGCCATTCTGTGTGAGGTCCGCAACAGCAACAGACGGGCACATAAGATACAAGGAGAACTGAGGAACCTCAAGTCCAAAGTGTTTGGTCTGGAGAATGAACTTAGGCTCTGTTGATGCGTGTTTTCAGAGGTTTGCCTAAAGGTCATCTGCTCTCAGGAGCGTGGATCTAAAATGAATTAGAGTAGGAGTATCCATTTTTATAAAGACAGAGCGAAGAATCGGGGACAGAGAAAGCCTTTTTTGCACACCCAGCTACTTTTGTGATTGTCACTGTCCTGTTAATCTTTCTGGGGGTGTAGAGTTGAGAGCCTAAATTACTTTGAGGCTTTCCTACATTATTTCTCTCATTTGTATTGACTGGTTCTTTGGTTTTTTTGAGAAGGCAGTACGTGGAACTCAGACAGTTTTTGCTATCATCTTGGCTGAGTGTCAGTGGAAGAACACTCTTTCTACAGGACAAAAGCCTTCCCTTTCTGCATAGGCAGTGCAAGTTCTTGCTGCCACTCACCCATCAAAACTGCGCTCTTGCAACCCAGTAACTTTTCTTAAAGCGTGTGCTGAGTGTTAGAGACATTTGCGGAAGTAGGATCTCTACTGCCCTCTGGTGGTAACTCAGCACACGCTGCTGTGGGAAGAGGTGAGGCTGAAATGATCCTGGTATGAAGAATTTAACACTTGAGCAATACCATGGAGTTTTTTTGTTTTGTTTTGTTTTGTTTTCTTTAAGTACCATGTGTTTTTGAGTAGTGTATTTCAAATGAACTACTTTCAATAAAATATATAATTTTAAATCTTTAGGTTTTCTACAATGTCTCAGTACAACCCTGTTCCTACATTGTTAATGATTCATATCTCAGATTAATTGCTTGTTCCATGATCCCTACAGTTCTCTAAAAGTATACGTGTTTTCTGAATGAAGCCCTTGAAATCATTAGTGTCGGAGAGAGCACGAATAGCACAGGGGTGGATGACGATAGTAAGATTTTCTCCATTAGCCAAATTGCTGCCTACTTTAAGGATCAATATGGTATCTGGGTTATATATTAATTTGAAAATGAAAACTACATGCATGGCTTAGCGCAGTGTCTGGCATATATTGGACATTCAGGTACAGTTAAGCATTGTCAGTATTTTGGCTTCGGCTGAGTTCTTCCCTTGTACCGGGGATAGATCTAAGGGCTGGGCAAGTGCTCTAGCGCTGAGCCACACCTCTGCCCACAGGTGATCCTTTCAGTAGCCCGCCACTCTCAGTCATTCATATACCATTCATTCCTTCATTCAACAATTTGTCCTTCTTTTTGTACTAGAAATATGCTAGATCTCATTTATAAAAATATTAAAACAGTTTTTTACTCCAAATGTTGATGTGGAAGATGAACAGAGAAGAAATTCAGGTCAGGAATGGAGTGTTCTCCTCTGAGTGCACAGCACAGGGCCGCAGGGAAGGTGAAGTAGGGAAGTGTATCTTAGCCAAGTCTGTTTGTTTGTTGGAGACAGGGTCTCACTGTGCAGTCCAGATTCGCTTCAGACTCACTGATTCTCCTGCCTTGGCCTCCTGAGTGCTGGAATTACCCAGGTCCAGCACTGTCCCCTTCTCTAACCGAATCTTTAAAGTGAGTTTAGAGCCAGACAGTCCAAGCAGAGGGACAGTGTGTGAAGAGGCACAGAAGAACAGAAGGGAGACACGCAAGGATAAGACACAAAGTCATCCAACATCAGAAATGGTATGAAATGTCATTGAATGCAGTAAATCAGATTTTACATATTTCTGGAGTGGGACATGGTAGTGATACTGTCATCCAAGCACTTCGGAAGGTACAGGCAGGAAGACGAGCCTAGGCCCAGCCTGGACAACCTACAGGGCTGGTGATGTACCCTAGTTCAGAGCCCTGCATTCAGTTCTCAACCCTACCAAAAAAAAAAAAATGTTTTGAGAAACTTTTAAATCAATTAGAAACATTTAGATTTACTTAAAAATACAATTTTAAAAAATCTTATGTGATTACATGCCTGTAACCACAATTACTCAGGAGGCTGAAGCAAGAAAAGCTCACATTTGAGCACATTTGAGGGTAGCCTGGGCTATAATATAGTGAGAGCCCTAACTCCAAGGAACAAACCCACCAAAATCAGAATAGTGTCAGTTCATGTATAAAAAATAATTCAAATACAAATTCATTTTTCTTAAAAATTAGAGATAAAGGGCCAGAGATTTAGCTCAGTGGTTCCGCTGCCTGCCTAGCAAGTGCAAGGTCCCTGGTTCGATCCCTGGTAACCACATACAATGATGTGATTTTGGGCATGGTGACTCACGCCCACCAGTAATCAGTACCACACCCCACAGTGCTGGGCATGGTGGCTCACACCTGTAATCCCAGCACTTGGGAGGCAGAGGCAGGAGGATTCCTGAGTTTGAGGCTTGCCTGGGCAACATGGTGAGCTGAGGGCCAGCCTGAACTACAAAGTAAGACCCTGCCTCAAAACAGAAAAAAACTTAGAGATAAAGGTATGTGTAATAACATACACCTGTGATTCTAACAGTACAAACGCTGAGATAAGAGGATTGCAAGTTAAAGCACAGCCTAGGCAACAGGGGGAAAAAAAAAGACGAGTGATGTAGTTAGTGTCAAGACCTTGGATTAAATCCCTGTACTATAAAAAAGGTGGGGCGAGGTAGAGAAGAAGCACTGTGAAATAACAAGTACGTGAAGTGTTTGTTTATTTCCTGGCAACTCTTTGTACTGAAGGCCAGAATCATGTGTAATCACTTGACAGGAAGGTTTATTACAGTATCTGCAGGAATAAAACAATGTAGTGCAAAAGGGGGGCTGGGGATTTAGCTCAGTGGGCCGCGCCCGCCTCACAAAGGCAAGGTCCTGAGCTGGACCCCTGGTACTGAAAAAACTTTTTAAAAGAGCCATTAGTATCATCTGTTTTGCCTTTAAAATTTTCTCTTTTACCAGATTATTAGTGACTACTTTCAGAACCTGTATTCTAATTGGAGATTTCAGAAAAAAAAAAAAAAAAAAAGGATAGATTCCTAGATACTTATGAATTCCCCAAATCAAGAAATAAAAACCTTGAACAATCCAATAACAGGCAATGATATTGAGGAAGTAATAAAAAGTAAGGAAAGCACAGATCTCAATGGATTCGACGCTGAATTGTACAAGAACTTTAGGGAAAATCTAATCCCAGTATTCCTGAAACACTTTAATGAAATTGAAAGAGGAGTACTCTGAAAGCCATTCCCGGAAGCTAGCCTTACCCTGATTCCAAAGTGAGAATGCAGCAAAAAAAGAACCACAGGCCAATCTGTAATAATCACAAAAATCTTCAACAAGATAATGCAGAGTGTAGCAAGTCTTCACAAAGATCATACATCATGACCAAGGAGGACTCATCCCAGGGATGTAGGGATAGTTCAACATCACAAATCAATAGACATAGTACATCACAAACAGAAGCAAGGACGAAATTCACATGGTCATCTTGATTCATGCTGAAAAAGCCTTTGACCAAATCCAGTATTCATTCATGTTTTTAAAAAACGCCTTAAGGAAATACGCAGAAAAGGACCCTATCTCTGATAAGTCATTTATCACACACACACACACACACGAATCCAAAGTCAATGACAATAAAAAAAACTGCCAACATCATACTCAATAGAACCTGAAAGTTTTCCTTGTACAATTAGAACAAGACAAGGATGTCCACTATCACCACTTATTCACTATAGTTCTCAAAACACTGAGCAATCAGATAAGAGAAAAAAGGGGAAGAAGTCAAATTACTATATGCTGATGACATGATCCTCTATGTAGAAGAGCCAAAAAATTTCCCCCAAAGACACCCAGAATTAATAACCAAATTCAGGCCAGATATGGTTATGCCTCCCTATAATCTTAGCACTTTGTATGTGAGGCAGGATTGCTGTGAATTCAAGGCCAGCATAGCTGTATAGTGAGTTCAAGGCCAGCCTACACTACACAGCAAGACTGTCTCAAAAAAAACGGGGCTGGGGATTTAGCTCAAGTGGTACTGCACCAACCTTGGACACACCAGGGCCAGAGTTCAATCCCTAGTACTGCAGAAAAAAAGGAAGGAAGGAAGGGAGGGAGGGAGGGGGGAGGGAGGGAAGAAAAGAAAGAAGAAGAAAGAAAGAAAGAAAAGACAACCCAAACCAAGCCAGGTGTGGTGGCTCACACCTGTAGTCCCAGCACTCAGGAGGCAGAGGAGGAGGATTGCTGTGAATTCGAGGCCAGGGCAGGTGGATAGCGAATTCAAGGCCAGTCCAAACTACATAATGAGAGCCTATCTAAAAAAAAAAAATCAGATTATCATGATGTAAAGTCAACACCCAAAAAGCAGTAGATTCCTATATACCAATAATAAACTGAGTATGAAAGAAACTTGGGAAACAATGCCACTCACAATATCCTCAAGAAAAAATTATTCAGGAATTTAATTTAACCTGTCAAAGACCTCTACAATGAAAACTGCAGTAATGTGAAAAAGGAACTTTCAGAGGACATCAGAAGATGGAGAGACGCCCCTTTTTCAACCAATACCGTCAATAAGACACAAGTTCTTATATAAGTTCCAAAACTAATATACAGATTTAACACAATCTCAATACAAAATCACAATGCCATTCTTCATAGAACTACAGAAAACTATTCTAGAATTCATATGGAAACAGAAGAGACCTAGAATAGCAAAAGTAATCCTAAGCAACAAGAGAAAAGTAGGAGTCATCACAGTCCCAGACTTCAAATTATACGAGAAAGCTAGAGTGATAAAGACAGCACGTTCACTGGAACAGAATACATAATGCAGGGACGACTCTAACCTTGGCTAGCTACCTGATCTTTGAAAAAGGAGCCAGAGATCTTGGTTAAAGAGGAAAGGCAGCCTCTTTAACAAATAGTGCCAGGAGCTCGCTTCAGCAGCACATATACAATAGGAAAACCTGATATCCAGGGCCTAAAGATTAAATCTAGACCCTTATCTTGCACTATGTACTAAACTAAAATCAAAATGGATCAAAGGTCTAAATATTAAAAATACTTAGAAACAGGGCCAGAGATTTAGCTCAGTGGTTCCAGCACCTCCCTGGCAAGTGCAAGGTCCCTGGTTTGATCACCGGTTATCACATACAATACGGGGCATAGTGACTCACGCCCACCAACAAACAGTGCCACATACCACAAGGCTCACACCTGTAATGAATGTGGTGGCTCACACCTGTAATCCCAGCACTCAGGAGACAGAAGCAGGAGCATTGCTGAGTTCGAGGCTACCCTGGCTACATAGTGAGCTCAGGGCCAGCCTGAGCTACAAAGTGAGACCCTGTTTCAGAAAGAAAAAAAAAAAAAGGGAGATACAGAAGATAATTGAAATCATAGATCTAAATCATAGCTGTGGATGAGATAAGAGATAGAAATCACGTAAAATAATAAGAGGACCAGTGAAGAGAACCTCTAATCATTGGAGAAGGGGTAGCCAATAATGGAGAAATGGTTAGGGCATCAAGCAGACAGTGTTCGAGAAACCTAGGGAAACAAGAACTTCAGGAAGTGAGACGCTGAGGCTGAGAGTACTTGTCTCACATGCATAGGGCTGTGGGTTCAAAGAGATAAGAGATATTGGGGGACTGTTGGAGGGTGAGGTAAGGAAGTAGCTTTAGAGTTAAGAAAATTTAAGTATTGTCGGATTGTGTGTTTGGTTCTTGTCCGTGATTCCTGGCTCTTCCCAAGGCAGGTCATAAAATCTCCAGTTTTCCCCATCTTTCTGTCATGGACCTGGCCGTAAAGAAAGTCTTCAATCTCTCCTCGTCCGGTAGTCATTACAGAGGGGTCCTGTAACCAAACTCTGGAGGAAAGAGTTCTGCACAGAGGGGCCAAAAAGAAGAATAGACAGGCCCTGCTGGGGTTCCCCACTCAGTCCATGAACAATAGCAGTCATACCTACGCAGCGAAGTTTCCAAAACATAAAAGCCTCCTCAAGGAGGCTCCAGAAGCTTCCAGATCGCTCAGTATGTGCAGGCTCACGGGGAGGAAGAGGGGGTGATGGAGCACACCTCAATTCCAGGAGATGGAGGCCCCGTAGTGCGCCTTGGCCTGTGTGTTCCTTCATCTGGCTATTATCTGTATCCTCTAAAGTACCCTTCATAATAGACCAGTAAACAGATTAACATAATGTTCCCCTGAGTTCCTTTATTTATTTATTTTTAATGGTGCCAAAAGTTTATTTGAACAGAGAGGTGAAGGGATGAAGGAAAAACTGGCGGAGCGGACTTGGGATGAACAGGAGCCAAAAGGAACAAGAATGGTCTGTGGGACACAGAGTGGGCTACGGCGAAGATCGCCGAAGCTGTGCTTCCCTGAGTTCTGTCGGCCCTTCCCGCGGGTTAATCAAACCCAGAAAGGGAGGGGCGAAAAGCCCAGCTTGTAGCTGATTGGCCAGAATTTAACAAAAACGTAGACTTGGGGGCCGGAGGGTTAGCTCAGTGGTTCCGGCACCTGCCTTGCAAGCGCAAGGACCTGAGTTCGATCCCCGGTTACCACATATAATGCTGGGCGTGGTGGCTCACGCCTGTAATCCCAGCACTCGGGAGGCAGAGACAGGAGGATTGCTGAGTTCGTGGCGGCTTACCTGGGCACCATAGTGAGCTCAGGGCCAGCTTGAA
>PVIC010014381.1:0-25628 GCA_004025085.1 Thryonomys swinderianus | reverse complement strand
AAAAAAAAAAAAAAAAAAAAAAAAAAAAAAAAAAAAAAAAAAAAAAAAAAAACGTAGACTTGGAGCTGGGTCTGAAGTGGAGGCGTCCTGGGGACCAAGCCCTCAACTGGTTTCTGCTGCATCATGAACTGTTTATTTGTCGCTGAGGAGAAATCCTCAGACCTGTGAGATTGTGGAACCTGTGCTGATTGCGGGGTGGGAGCAGAGGAAAAACAGGATGCATTGTTTCCCCCTAATATACATTTGGGGTCTGGAGAGGGATTTGCTCTCACTATCCTGGTTCTCAGAGACGTGCAGTTTGGAAGCTGATGGAAGGGTGAGGCACCCGAGTGACGGTCTAGTCACCAACCGTATAAGGACGGAGCGGTACAGCGTCCGGTTCCTGAAGGGAAATGTACCAGGGAACTTTAGAGACAGCAGAACTAGTTGCCAAGGGCTTGGCTCCTTGGATACGAAAGGAAAGGCAAAAATAAGAAGCAGCATGCTGAACTCTACTCTCCGGTCTATGTGTAATTGCTAAAATAAAATAGAATGCTGTGGCAGGCCTTGAGCAGGCTGGACCAAGCCCAGAAATCTGTCTGAGCTCAGACCACTAGCGTCAAGCTAAAAAAAAAAAAAAAAAAAAAATGACACAAAGGGCAGAATCACGCTGGAGCCATAGAAAGCGCCTCTAAAAGACCTTTGGTCTTCAGGGAGATAGTCAGTGTGGGGAGGGCAAAACCAGGGAATTACTACAACTAGAGGGTTCAGAGCAAAGGGATTGCTTCATGTTGTGATTCAACAGCATCAGCTCCCTAAGGAGCCCTTCCTACAGCGGGCTGTTAAGAGTAACTCATTTAGAAGTGATAGCCTTGGCTTTAAATATAGAGTGGAGCATGTTTGGGTCAGTGAGAACCCACAGGTGGCTATGGATGGTGCAGACCCAGACACGTAGTAGCTACTCCTGAGGGCACAGCCAGTGTGGGGGCTGAAGAAAAGCCACTGAGAAGTGTTTAAGCTGGAAGGGGAGACCACCTCACTTTGCCTAGAAGAACCAGTGGGAGCACCTCAGATGCAAGCCACGTGGGACTGGCTTTGTGACGACTGGGATATTCACCCCTTGAATGTGCCTGTTCACCAGGTTGTGCTGCATGATGTGATTAGAGGAGCCCTTTCTATGTGGGCACCTCTGTGCCCTCCACCCTGCAAAAGTGAACATTTTATTTCAAGAATTTGCTGTCCTAACTTCCCTGTAGGGGTCTCACTGACATCAGTGATGAACAATAAATGAGGCGGGAGGAGTTGAGGAACTCATTTTGGGGTACAGAAGAAGCAAAACCCTGTAAGAGGGATGAGAAGAAGATGATGGTGTTAAAGAAAAAGTGTTAGGGCCGGAGGGTTAGCTCAGTGGTTCCGGCGCCTGCCTCGCAAGCGCAAGGTCCTGAGTTCGATCTCTGGTGACCACATATAATGCTGGGCGTGGAGACACGCCCACCAACAATCAACGCCGCATACCACAATGCCGGACATGGTGGCTCACGCCTGTCATCCCAGCACTCGGGAGGCAGGGACAGGAGGATTGCTGAGTTCGTGGCGGCTTGCCTGGGCACCATAGTGAGCTCAGGGCCAGCCTGAACTACAAAGCAAGACCCTGTCTCCAAAAAGCAAAAAAAAAAAAAAAAAAAAAAGGGAGGGAGCATTACTACCTTGTTATGGGATCATCCTTAAAGCTAACCCATGACTAAAGGCCATTAAATGCCCAAGAAGCCTTGGGTAATGCCAGAGAAGTCCACTAGTGGGGACGGCCATGTGAGGAGAAGCCCAGGGAATCGCTGACGTAGGATCAGCCCGCCTGGCAAGTGCGGGGGCGGGGGGTGCTCTGGGCGGGAGCCTCTTTTCCCCAGCACCGGCTCTGGAACTGAGTGAGGAGCCACATGACAGTTCCAAGATAAGAAAGAAAAAAAAAATTCTTTAAGAGGCTGCTACACAGCCAGGTGTGCAACCACAGGTCTGTAATCTTAGCTGCTCAGGAGGCTGAGGCAGGAGGATTGGAAGTAATCCAGTTTAGACAGTTCACTGAGACCCTGTCTCAAAAAAAGAAAAAAATAAAGAACTGGGAGTAGCTAAGCCAGTAACATATGAAGAAGGAAAGAAGCAGATGAAGAAAGAAAAAGAGAGAGAGACAGAGAGAAAAGCTGCTCTACTAAAAAAAAAAAGTCAGCCTGCTGCTGGGCTCAACTGATGACTTGCTAAATAATTAGACGTAGGAACCCGTGTCTAGGTTTTCTTTTTGTTTTTGTTTTTTGCTTTTTATGGCATTGGAGCTTGAACTCAGGACCATGTGCTCGCCAGCCAGGTGTGTGGCAACACTAAACTCCCCCCTAGAGCTGTGTTTAGGTTTTTACTGACTCATGGGCAGTGACCAGTGGCCCAGGCACAGGGTCAGGCAGAAAGGCAATAAACACATTCTTGCCGGTTAATGAGATGCTCGTGTGCGGTGCAGCCCGTGGAAGTTTCAGGGGGCACGTGAGAGTGCGACACCTCAAGGGCCATCAGACAAATGCCCTTCCAGGTTCAGAAGGTGACTGGCGTCAACAGGCACATGTCCCTGTGTGCTGCCTGGACCCATAGAATGTAGATGAAGAGCCCTGAGGGGTGCAGAGCTGGGATAAACCAGAAGGCTTCCTCTTACACCCGCCCTGTACAAAACGCCAATAATGACCGTTCTGTCACCAGCAGAGGGACAGACTGCCAGGATCTATGGAGAAGACTGGCACTGGAAAGGCCCTGCACAGAGCTGGCAGGTAGGTCACCCTGGACTGATGCCGGGGGCCCTTCAAGTTATAAATGAATCCTAACAAGAATAGTTACTCACTGTTATACTGGATGAGGCTTTGCCTACCACAGTGCTGGATGCAGGTGCCCCAAATATGATTAAAGGTTGTGGTAGAAAATACTGCACCCATTTGGGCCTCTGAGTTATATTTCTGTGGGCCAAGTGACACATTTTCGTAGCCCAACCTCAAATAGTCACATCATGTTTTGTGTCATCCTCCAAGTAACCGTTTAATAATGATCCAGGGGCTAGTCTTTGCTCTTTATTTCAGTTAAGCTCTCCTAATATCCCCCTTTGATTTGTAACTTTGTGAGTTCGTTCCTTTTTTTTTTTTTTTTTTTTTTTGCAGTACTGGAGATTGAACTCAGAGCCTTGCACTTGCCAGGCAGGCGTGGTGCCACTGAGCTACATCCATGACCCTTCATTCCTCGATGTTGTAGTCCCACAAACATGGCTCAGTGGTAGGGTACTTACTTGATGGGCCCAGAGTTCAGTCCTCTGTACTGCCAAAAAAATACTGTATTGACACATGAATGGACCCACCAATGGGCATAGAATGTGAATTTGAATAGGCCCTAGTGCTATCAGATCTTAGGTTATTGTAATAGAGGCATTTCAAACTGGTGGCCAGATATGTTTTTCTCTTGGTTTGGACAAATATTTACGTTATTATGTTTGGCTGCTCAGCTCATTTATCTACATACATATTTAATTTTTAGATAATTACAGATTTACATATAGATGTAAGAAACAGTTCAAGGGTTTTATGTGCCTTTGCTCAGCTTCCTGCCGTTGGTGACTCCCTGCTGACTCGCTGAGCCTACCCTCTCGGGTCCCCTGTCTCCAGATTGGATCACAAGGTTTCCAGCTGCCCACACGCTGGCTCTGTGACTTTTATTTTTTTGCCCTTTTTTGGCTTACCATTGTCATATCCATGAATCACCTCAGTGTTCAACAATAGCAGTGCTAATTTTAAATTCATACAACTTCAATATTGCCATGCTGGCTGTTCCAGAACCTTTTAATTGGCAACCTTGCTTTGACATTTGGAAAGGATAATTAAATATTAAACAGAGGGTTCCTGGGTCTGAATGAGCCTTATGAGTATCATCACACAGTTGTTTGGGGTTTTTATTTTATTTTATTTTATTTTTTTGAGACAGGGTCTCGCTTTGTAGTTCAGGCTGGCCCTCAGCTCACTATGTAGCCCAGGCAAGCCGCCACGAACTCAGCAATCCTCCTGCCTCTGCCTCCCAAGTGCTGGGATCACAGGCGTGAGCCACCACGCCCATTGTTTGGGTTTTTAAAAAAAATAATATTTAATTTGGTCACATCCCCTTACTTATTTTATGTTAAAGCACTGAACTCCTTTCCCTCACAAATACTTGATAAAATTCTTCTTGTGCTCTTTGTCCTCTGCTTATTTCCTGAAGCCTATTTTATCCTCATCTTTGAAAGTCTGTATTTGGCATCAAGTCAGGTTTGACCAGCCCTCCCTCTCCTGCAGGCTGACAGCCCAGGTGTCCTGCAGTCCTGATTGGCCAGAATTTTCCAAAACCTCATCTCCTGGCACGGATGTGGTGAGGCCGCTGCCTTGTCTGCCAGGCACGGCTATTGCCTCTGGTTCCCCTCAGGGCACTTTGCTGCTCTGGCTGCTACATCTCCTGCTCTGCCTGTTCCTTGCCACCCGCTCCTCTTCTGGTGCTGGTGAACCCAGGGATCCTGACCTGGGTTCCGTTCACAGGACAGCCCGTCAGCGCTCACGATCACAAATACCGGAGACAGTCAATTTAGAAAGAGTCACTTAGGTTCACGTATGTGGAGGCTCCAGTCCTTGGTCAGCTGTCACTGTCACTGCAGGTCTGCAATAAGGTGCAGGTCCTGGCTGCAGCACACGGCGGAGCAGACCTGTTCACCTCGTGGTCAGGGATTAAAACAGTAAAAGGGGCAGCTGTGACCCCGTTAGCCGCTATCATTACATACCCAGTGACCTGACGACCCTCCCCTCCCTTCCAACTGTGCTACCATGGCGACTAAGACTTTGTAGCCCTGGAACTCTGGGGAACGTTCAAGATCCAAAGGACACCAGTTGCCTCGTTCTCCCCGTGGGTGGTCCCGTCCCTCATCTCCACTCACTGATGCAGCAAGTGCTGTGGGCTCTTCTTCCTAGAAATGCTTTCCTCTAAAAGCAGAAGGGACCGCTCTTGAGAATAGTGTAGAATATAAAGGAAAAACTGATCTATAGGCAGAATGTTCAGCCTATAAAGCCAGGATAAGTGGACTGAAAATGTAAGGCAAAAGAGTAACTCATTTCAAAAAGAATACTAATTCAGAGACGGAGCTCAAGTCCCCGAGGCCTCTCTAAATCCTCTGAAGGAGAAGCACCGCTGTGCTCCCCTGAAGTTCCAACCACTCAGGAGGCCGAGGGCAGAAGGATCACAAGATCGAAGCCAGCCTGGGCAACATAGCGAGAGTCTGTCTAAAAACAAGCAAGCAAACAAATCCTCTGAAAAAAAGGCAGAGTGTGAAGCACCCTCAGATACACCTATAGTGGAGAATGCAGGCTTTCAATGAGCACCTCTCCCATTGACAGGCCCCAGTAGCCTCCTCTGAAGGTAACATGCCTGGATCAATACCAGAATCCTCACGAAGACGGAAGAATGCTTTAGAAACTCCAGGGTCATGGAAGAGTTTAGGGGGCCCGTGGTACAACTCAGGTGCGAGCACTTGCCTTGCATGTGGGAGGGTGTGGGTTCATCCCCAGGACCACGAAAGAAGAGGGAAAAAAGCTTAGGGAGAACTCAGTGATCTCTTTCTCTAAAGGACCTTTTCTCGTGCCGAACACCTGCCCTGACCGCTCTCTCCCTTGTACCCCCCAGGCTGCATGTCTGGCTGTCTTTATCTTGCCATAAAATGGGCTTCATTTCCTTTCTTCAGAGCTTAGGCAAATGACAGAACTTCCCATCAGACTAGCCGGGCTGGGTTTGGGGCTCAGGGGCAGAGGACTTGTGTGGCGGGTCCTGTGCTCCATCCCCGCACTCAACAGCAGCAGCACCTACAACAGTCTTCCCTCAAGGCCTCAGGGTTCACCCGGAATGGGGTGGGGGAGCCTCCCCGCTCCGCGGCGGCCGGGTGCTGACGAGGCCCTGGGTTTGCTGCCTGCAGAGGGCGCTGCAGACAAGAGAGCAACGGTGCTCTTTCGTTTTCCCTCTCCAGGGCCAAGCTGAATTCCACAGAGCCACATACAGTGGGGATTTTTGTTTTCTTTCTTCCATCCCCAGTCCGGGTGGCGGCAGGGCTCAAAGAGTAGTCTGTTCTGGGGCAAAGACGGCGTCTGCCTCTCTCCCAAACCAGCCCTGATCAAATCCCCGGTAACCGCTCCTTAGATAACGCGGCTGAGAAACCTGAAACCAGAGAGCCCTGAGTCTCATCAGGGCCACCATCACCGGCTGGAAACTGAGCCCTGCCGCTGAGACTCCGCCACAGAGATTGAGTGCTCAAGGGCAAGGCTGGGGCTCCCTGTCCGGGTTTATAGCCTGGACCTATGAACCACACAAAGAAGGTTTTCAGAAAGTCTGGCTGGGGCTTGAGCGTTGGAGGTGTTTTGTGGCGCCCCGCATATATACTGGGCTTTAGGACCACTGTTCTTCCCTAGCTAAGCTGCACCGGCCACTCGCCTGTGCCGACCACGATGGCTCCTGAGGGTCAGTGGCATCCACGTGTTTGAGGCATGGGAAGCAACATCCAAACTCTGTCCTTCCTCTCTTCCTTCTTTATCTGTGGTACTGGAGTTGAAACCCAGGGCCTTATACATGCTAGACAATCACTCTACATTGATCGATATGCCCCAGGCTTCCCCCCTTGTTTCATTAGGGGAAGACTTTCTTTTTTTGGGCGGGTACCAGGGATTGAACACGGTTCCTTGTGCATCCAAGGTTGGTGCAGTACCACTTGAGCTAAATCCCCAGCGCAGGGGAAGACCCTCTTAAAAAAGCAGGCGTAGAGGAGACAGAACCTCAACACAACAGAGAGAAAGAACATTCTCCGTTAGTACAGTGTTTATTGAATGACTTCTGGGTTAAATGTTGTGAGAAGGGTAGAGAAGCTGGGGGTGGGTGCACATTTGTGATTTCAGCACTCTGGTAGGCTGAGGCAGGATGTCCTAATTACTTTCTCATTGCTGAGACAAAAATCTCCAACACCCTCGAGTCAAAAGAAGAAAAGTTTATTTTAGCTCACAGTTTATAGAGGTTTTACTCCATAGTCAACTGGTTCCAATGCAGGGTGGCACACGACAGAGGGTTATGGCAGGGGAAAAACAGTCCATGGCATGGCAGGCAGGTGACAGACTTCCTGGTTTCCCTTTTTATTTCATTTAGGGTACAAGACTATTGGTTGGTGTCACCATCACCAGGGTGGGTCTTCCTTCTTCAGGAAGTCCGTCCATACCCAGAGCTACACCAACCCAGTCAGTGCACTAATCTGATCTCACATACCAATAATCCACTTACCTCCCTAATTCTCCCCCTGTGAGCACACAAGACTTTCGGGGGACATCTAAATATAAGTCATAACACAAGAGGATTACTAGTTCAAGGCCTACCTGGGCAATTTATTGAGGCCCTGTCTCAAAAAAAAAATTTGTAGGGGCCGGAGGGTTAGCTCAGTGGTTCCAGCGCCTGCCTCGCAAGCGCAAGGTCCTGAGTTCGATGCCCGGTAACCACATATAATGCTGGGTGTGGAGACTCACACCCACCAACAATCAATTCCGCATACCACAATGCCGGGCGTGGTGGCTCACGCCTGTCATCCCTGCACTTGGGAGGCAGAGACAGGAGGATTGCTGAGTTCGCGGCGGCTTGCCTGGGCACCATAGTGAGCTCAGGGCCAGCCTGAACTACAAAGCGAGACCCTGTCTAAAAAAAAAAAAAAAATTTTGTAAAAGGCTGGGCATGTAGTTCAGCTCAATTCAAATGACTGGAAAGAAATTAAAACCGAAAAATATGGTCAGGGATGATAGGATAATTCAGTGACAGAGCACTCACCCAGCCAGCCTGAGGATGCAAAGAACAGACACAGGAAAAGCAGCTCCCCACGGGGGCCTGGAGAAAATGCTGGGAACAGCCTCAGAGTTGCAGAAGGTGGTGCCAGAGAGCCGAGGCCTGTGTGGAAACTATCTCAGGGTCAGGTCTGTTCAGCCTCTGGGAGTGTGCCTTCAGGGACCCGGGGGCTATGTCCTTGGGACAAAGGAAGGAAGCACTAAGTCTTTACCCTGAGGTTTGGGTACTACCGTGAAGTGACTGTGAGTCACGCAGCTTCATGTAGTCATGAGATACAGGGCGGGCAAAAAGTCTGTTACAATGGTAAGTTGTTAGGTCTGAGTTCCAGCTACAGATCACAGTATGCAGACAAGAGAGACTGTCTTTCAGGAGAATGGTGAGAGATGAGAAGGTCGTCTGAAGGTGGTGGGGCTTAGTAATTTATTTTTTTAGTTCTAGGGATGGAACCCAGGAGTATTCTATCACCAAACTACATCCTCGGCCTCCCCACCCCACCCCCTTTTTTTGAGACAGGGTCTCGCTTTGTAGTTCAGGCTGGCCCTGAGTTTACTGTGTAGCCCAGGCAAGCCTCAGACTCAGCAATCCTCCTGCCTCTGCCTCCCAAGTGCTGGGATGACAGGCGTGAGCCACCGTGCCCGGCATTGTAGTATGTGGTACTGATTGCTGGTGGGCATGAGTCAGCATGCCCGGTATTGTTGTATGTGGTTACTGCAGATTGAACCAGGAACCTTGCACTTGCTAGGCAGGTGCCAGAATCACTGAGCTAAATCTCTGGCCCCTCCCCCCCTTTAAAGACAGGGTCTTGCCATGTAGTTCACACTGGCCTGAAACTCACTATGTAGCCCAGGCTGGCCTTGAACTCAGGGTGATCCTCCTGTCTCAGCCTCTTGAGTGCTGGGATTACAAGCATGTGGAATTATTCCCAATCTCAGCCTTTTTCATATTTTGTTTTGAGACAGAATTTCACAAAATTGCCAGACTGGCCTCAAACTTATGATCCTCATGCCTTGGCTTCCTGAGAAGTTTGTATAATAGGTATGAACCAGCACACTTGACTTTGTGTGTGAGTGAGAGTGTGTGTGTGTGTGTGTGTGTGTGTGTGTGTGATGCTGGGAATGGAAATTAGAGCTCCAAGCATGGCAGGCAAGGCCTCTACCACTCCCAGCCCCTTAAGTAGGGCTTAGTGAACTGAGAGAGCAAAAAGTTAGTGCTCAGGGAACCCTCATTTCATTTCTGTTTCAACATCAACTAAAGAGCAATTGAGAATGTTTTTCTGGGGTTGGGAGTATATCTTAGAAGTAGTTGCTTAACATGAGCTAAGGTCCTATGTTGGATCTCCAATACCATAAGAAAAAAAAGAAAAAGAGAAAGACGAATGTGTTTCTCTGTCCCCATGTATGTTTCCCAGCAACAAAGCAAACTTGAGTGGAGGAAAATAATTGGCATTACCTAATTGAAAAGCGTGAACAAGTTGAAGTTAATTTTTCTACTGGGATAATTGCCTCTTGACTTGCTGAGGAAGGAAGGCAGAAAGAGTGGTTGCAATAATTATGAAAGTATTCACTGAAAAAGAAGCAAGATTCAGCAATAGTTTGCCAAACTTAGAACTTCAAGGCACGCAGTCCTGGTTTGGGGTACCCCTTGTAGTTCACAGAAGACTGGGGTTTAGGTACATGAGGAAGTCCCAGACTCTCCATAGTGAGTTTCCCAGAGTTTTCCTGGCCAATGACTTTGATCCTCAGCATATCATCTCTGCTTTCCCTTCTTTTCTCTGACTTCTTTCATTTGATTTGTTGATTCTCTAGAATGCAGTCTTGCACATACTTCTGCAGGAATGGTACATGTTCATCTGCTTCTCAGTCTAATATGAAAAAGTGCATAGGACCACAAATAGAGAACCTAAGGCTTGTGACTTGGACAAAGTTCCTATCATTTTTTTTTTCCAGACAGAAGGGTCTGATTGCATTGGAAAGCGAGAGAAGTAGCCAGTAAGAAGCATTCAGTGATTGTAATCCTAGAATCTGGGATGATGCAGCAAGAGGATCATGGGTTCGAGCCTGGCCTTTGAAACTTAGTAGAGTCCTGTCTGAAAAAATATAAAGGTCTGGGGATGTAGCTTAGTGCTTCTTGGGTTCAGTTCCCAGTAACACCACACACACACACACACACACACACACACACACACACACACACACGAGTATTTAGTGAAGATTTCCACTTTCCTGGGAATGAAATACCCACGGAAGAAAACTCTGCAAATAGATCAGTAGATGAGTGACTTGCAGAACAAGGCAAAGGAGAAAAGCTCTCAATGAAAAGCAGGGCGGGCAGCACTAATGAGGGTGGGGGGAAGGGACAAGGACTATCTTGTGGCTGAGTGAATTACGGATGTGCTCGAAGTGAACTCAGAGTTTCCAAGGTGGATTTATTTCTCCAGGGGAATTTCCAAGAGAGCTAAGGGGGGCATAAAAAGGCATTGGATCTGGGGTTAGGACACCTGAGCTGGGTTCCAAGACACTCAGTACCACCTCTGTGCCCATCAGTATGGTATTTAGCACCGCTGAGCCCCTGTTCTTATCTGAACAGTGGAATCACTGAAAACTATAGCGTCTGTATAAATGCAGAAGTTAAGAGACATGTTGAGAGAGATGAATACTTGCTTGTCACAGTGACCGTGGTGCTCGAGCACTGTTCTTTCTGCTCTTAGGAATTGTCTCAGAGGAGAGGAACTCAGCCCCCATGTCTTGGAGGAAGATGTTGGCTCACTGATGATCCAGAGACACTCATTTACTTAGGATCAGAATTTCTACCACCAGGAAGTGCATGTGAATAGCAGAGGAGCTTCCAAGATGAAAGAGAAGAGGAAAAGTAACAGCTTGTAGATAGATAGACACAAAAGATCAGGCCAGAGAAAGAGCAGGTCTCTGGGTACAATGGAAAGAAGACCAGCAGCCAAAAGGTCTGGTTCCTGTTCTGATTCTACCGCTTCCTGGCTGTGTGAACTTGGGCAGGTCACTCTGAAGAAACTGAAGATTGCATAGTGTGCCTGTTTCCAGAGAGGACTGCTTTTCCTGATGTTGCCATGTGGTTATGAGAAATAAGACCCATATAGTACAGATGTAACAAGGTTCTGTAAGCTCAAAGGAGCTAACTTATAATGTAGATGTCAGCTTTTAGGAAATGGAAAGGGAGGGCCAGGGTCACAGGACTTACTTGGCATCTTTGGAGATCCCTCTAGACTAACCAGAAGAAGAATTGCCTTGGATATAGCAATTCTGCCACATTACCTCCAGATTACTGGACACCTATTTATTTATTTATTGCTGGGGATTGATAAGTGTTAACCTTGGCCTGATTTAGACTTGCCCTGGCCTCTCTTACAAAGCTCTGTAACTGGAGAAGAAGAGCCTTTGTGGTTTGACCTGCTCTGACACTGACATCCTTGCCAACCCATAGACGAGAGTCTTTCCCAACAGCCTTCCAGATGCTCCTTCCAAGCACAATCTGTGAGCCAGGGCCATTCTGGGGTGAATGTGGGAGTGCGAGCCGGCAGGCGGTGAAAACCGTCAAAGAGCTAGTGAGTATCTGGTTCAAGTGACAGGACAATGAAGACACATCCTGCCATCCAATCAGGCCACAACAAATACTTCAAGTCTATATGCATACTCAGGCCTGGAGCTCACCTGAACGGGGAAAGGAATTTGGGGGCCAAACTCCAAGTCTTATCCTGATGGGATATCATTATAAGTCAAAAAGAGCCAGGCATGGGCCGGAGATTTAGCTCAGTGGTTCCAGCACCTGCCTAGCAAACACAAGGTCCCTGGTTGGATCCCCAGTAACCACATCCAACCCCAGGCATGGTGACTCACGTCCCCCAGCAATCAGTACCACCTAGCACAATGCTGGGCATGGTGGCTCACGCCTGTAATCCCAGCACTCAGGAGGCAGAGACAAGAGGGTTGCTGAGTTTGAGACTTGCCTGGGCTACATGGTGAGCTAAGGGCCAACAACCTCAACTACAAAGTGAGACCCTGCCTCAAAAAAAAAAAAAAAAGAGCCAAGCATGTGATATGTATGTGCACCAACTCCTCACGATAAGTGTATTCATTATATATCACAAACATGCACTAATTAAAAAGGGGCAGACAAGCGAGAGACCCTGTCTCAAAAAAAAAAAAGGGGGGCAGACAAAGTAGTACAGTTAGAAACAGTAAGACTAAGAAAGTCACTCCCTTCCACCCTTCATTTGAAACAGCCCCCTAGGGCCATTCCTCCTTCCACTGTCTTAGGAGAGGTAGCAAGTCTTGTAATAATAACTGAGGAGATCTATTACACTCTAGGTAAGAGAGCATTCATCGAGGATTTCCTCCTTCACCTACTCAAACCTCATTAAGGGTTCATAAATATGTATTACAAAACACGCATGTAATTAAAATCAGAGCAAATTCTGGGACAAGCGTGCATGATGATGAGGCCCCTGAGATGACTCAGCACCCTGTCAATCATTCCTATCAATCACTTTGAGGAATCCGGGAGAGGCGCTGGGGCTGAGGTGCACTTTTGCAAATTGCAGACTCCTGACTGTCTGGAGACTGTTTCTGTTGCTGGGTGCTGTGACCTGTGTGCAGCACTGTGGCTATCCTATTTCACTGTGTTTGTACCTATATCAGTCAGAGTTTATTAGCACTTACATAAATATTTAAGGATTTGCAAGGTAGCCTCACACCGGCCACCTTTAGAATCAGGTTTGGGAAAGTGTCAAAGTGCTGTCTGCATGCTGTAGATCCAAAGGGCACAGTCAGAGGTTGAAGGCCTGGATCGAGGAGAAGGACTTACAAGCTGAAGTGAAGACTGGAGCTCCTCTGAAGAAAAAGAGTAAGACTTTTTCTGCATCCCCTTTTATTCCACTCAGGCAACATGCCTATTGGTCAGAACCACTCACCTAGGGTGGGTCTTACATTTTGAGTAAATCCACTCGGCCCTACCTAGAACTACCTTAATGCAGTCTTTTGGATTTTCTTACTCAGGTTGACAACAATTAACTGTCCCAGTGCTGTATCTTTTCGTTTTTTTTTTGTTTTTTGTTTTTTTTTTGAGACAGGGTCTCACTTTGTAGTTCAGGCTGGCCCTGAGCTCACTATGTAGCCCAGGCAAGCCTGGAATTCAGCAATCCTCCTGCTTCTCCTGCCTCTGCCTCCCAAGTGCTAGGATTACAGGCATGAGCCACCATGCCAGGCACTGTGGTATGTGGTATTGATTACTGGGCGTGTCACTATGCCCTGTATTGTTGTATGTGGTTACCAGGGATCAAACTCAGGACCTTACGCTTGCTAGGCAGGCGCTGGAACCACTGAGCTAAGTCTCTGGCCCCCACAAGTCTTTTGTCGGCAAATACTTGCCCTGAGCACAACTTCCTATTATCTTCAATAAAGCCGCTACTTTTCACTTGCCATTGGTATTGTAAGCTTATGTTCTTTGCTCATCTACTTGGGAGGGTAAGGCAGACAGATCACAAGTGTGAGGCCAGCTACATAGTGAAACCCTATTTTAAACAAAACAAAACAACAAATACAAATTATATATATGGAGGTAGAGGAGAAAGTAGGGTCTTATTGTGAGGGGTACCTCAGTGCCAAGGATGCAGCCACATCAGGAAAGAGAATAGAAGAGGAGGAAAGGAGAGCCACAAGAATGGTCTGGCCTCCTTACCCCCACCCAATCATGAAGAAGGGATGTAGCTCAGTGGTATAATATAGCTTAGCACACACAGGCCCTGAACTCATCCTCCCAAAAAACAAAACAAAATAGAGTAGAATTGAGAAGAGGGGCACAAAAGTGAAGGCTGCAGGATGATTTCTTTCTTCTTCTGAATTTCTTTGTAATTCACTGTTTGGACCAGAAACTTGGCTTTTAAAATATCCAACTCTGCTGGGTATGGTGGTACACACCTGTAATCCCAGCTGCCTTGAGAGGCTGAGGCAGGAGGATTGAAAATTGGAGACTAGTCTGGGCAACTTAGCTTGACTCTGTCTCAAATTTAAAATTAAAAGGGCAGGGGCTGAGGATGGAGCTCAGTGCAGAATGCCTTGTATTTAACTCCCATTCCTGAAATAAAGTCTGACATCTTTTTCCATGAATATCTTTTCTCCTCAAAAGCACATTTCTCATTTTATATCTCTACCAGTTACTTTGAGCATTTAATTCAATGAACTGGTTGCAAGTGTTTCCTTGGGGGAACCAGTCTCGTGGAGAGTCAGGTGCGGCTTCCACCTATCTCCACGACAGCCCCACAAGTGACTCTGCGTAATACCCACTTGTGTGGCTCCCAGTGGGGCACAGACTCTGGTTAGAGGGGCCCAGGTCACTTCCTGTGTGACAGCCATACTTCTCAATGCTCACAGAGCCTGTGTTGGACTTCTAAAAGAAGGACTTCTAAAATTCCTAAATCTGTGGCTTTGAGGTTTTTTTTGTTGCTTTGAGACAGGGTCTTGCCACATAGTTCAGGCTGCCTCAAACTCGCTGTGATCCTCTTGCCTCGGTCACCCGAGTGATGGGCTATCTCATGCCTGGGTTGGGGTACCATGCCTGGCCTTCCAGTGCTGTGGCTTTGGAATGTCAAGATTTCTCAAGAGTTACTACAAAATAATTGTCCTTTGGATCTCCCTTCCGCTGGAGAACTCTTCTGAAAGTCCCGGGAGATATTTCTTCACTGTGGTACCCTCTTCAAACATGACTGAATGCTACATTGTACTACAAGCCAGGAATGCAAAGTTTCCGCTTTTGAAGACTTATGGTGAAACTATGAAAACAAGTTTCATAAATTTAAGTCTCCTGGTGGAAGACAAATATAAATTCAACTACATTTCCAGGAGCAAGGCATTGTTGAGGACTAAAGTGCTCAAAGAAAGCATTCTTTCTTGGTATTGGGGTTTGAAAGCAGGACTTTGTGCATGCTAGGCAAGTGCTCTAACCCTGAGGCCCAACCTTATTTTGGATACAGCTAAATTGTGCCGGCTGATACACTATTCTCTTACCTCAGCCTCAGTAGTTGGGAGTACAGGCACAGAGCACCACTCTTCATTAAGAAAGCTTTCTAGGGCTGGAGATTTAGCTCAGTGGTTCTGCCACCTGCCTCGCAAGCACAAGGTCTTGAGTTCGATTGCCAGTAACCACATATAATGCTGGGCATGGTGACTCACACCCACCACCAATCAATACCACATACCACAGTGCCAGGCGTGGTGGCTCACGCCTGTAATCTCAGTACTCGGGAGGCAGAGGCAGGAGGATTGCTGAGTTTGAGGCTTGTCTGGACTACATAGTGAGCTCAGGACCAGCTTGAACTACAACGTGAGACCAGTCTCAAAAACAAAGAAGAAGGGGCCGGAGGGTTAGCTCAGTGGTTCTGGCGCCTGCCTCGCAAGCATAAGGACCTGAGTTCGATCCCCGGTTACCACATATAATGCTGGGTGTGGTGGCTCACGCCTGTAATCCCAGCACTCGGGAGGCAGAGATGGGAGGATTGCTGAGTTCGTGGTGGCTTGCCTGGGCACCATAGTGAGCTCAGGGCCAGCCTGAACTACAAAGCAAGACCCTGTCTCCAAAAAGCAAAAAAAAAAAAAAAAAAAAAAAACAAAGAAGAAGAAGAAGAAAGGAGGATCTTCTCAACTCCTGCTCTGCTGCCCTACGGTGGTTTAAGCAGGTGCTTTACAACTGAGTACACCCCACTCCCTTTGTTTTGTTTTGTTTTAATTCTTCTTCAGAGCTCTCCAACATCTATTTTCTCCCAATTGCTATTCCATCCCAGATGGGAGAAAACTACTTGTTGGGAGTCCCCTGGGGCCTTAAGACTCTTCCAGTGGCTCTCATATTTGAGGCTGAGGCAGGAAGGAAGCTCTGAAAACTGATCTGGAAGACAGAGCGATGGCTGAATTAATTGTCCATTGCTTCTCAATTGATGTGTTTACTCTCGGTTCCAAGCAGGGAAGCTGTCTGCAACAAAAAGCCCCGAAGCCAGTCACAGGAGTCAGTTAAACACCAATTTCACTTCTGCTCCGGAGGAACACCCTCAGGCGCCTGGGCCAGCGCCTTCCCCTTCCTCATCCCGGTCGGGGTCGACAGGGGCCCGGGTGACCTGTTGCCCCGCCCCACCTCTGGGCACCCCCGAAGGCACGGGCGGGGTTCTGCCCTTCCCCAGGTTTCCCGGGGGCGGAGCCCACCTGTGCCAGGGCGGGCCGAGGCGGAGGCGGAGGCGGGACAGGTGGGGTGTGAGCCAGCGCCGGGGCCGGAGGAGGCGAGGGAAAGGCGGAGGGCGGGCCCTGGGGAAGCTTTCGCCGGCGCGGCGAGCGAGAGCTACAGCGGGAGCGCGAGGAGGGAGGAAGGGAGAAGGGAGGGAGAGTGCCTGCGACGAGGACCGGCGTGGAGCGGGGAGCCAGAGCCGGGCGCGGAGGACACTCGGGGAGGAGCGACCCGCGAGCGCGCGCCGGCCAGGGACCCCCGCGCGCGGAGCATGAGCCGGCGTCCCCCGGGAGCGCGGCCGGGGGACACGGCCTCGGCGCAGCCCTGAGGCCCGGGGCCGGGCCGGGCTGGGCTCGGGGCGCGGGGCCTGGCCGGGCCGAGGCGGGGACAGCAGGGCACGCTGGCGGGGCCTGGGCGCCGCGCCATGGGGAGCCCCCGGGCCGCGCCGCTCCTGCTACTCCTGCGCCCGGCCAGGCTGCTGCGGAGGCGCTTCCGGCTGCTGCTGCTGCTCGCCGTGGTGTCTGTGGGGCTCTGGACGCTGTATCTGGAACTGGTGGCGTCGGCGCAGGTCGGCGGCAACCCCCTGAACCGGAGTAAGTAGCGCCGAGGGCGCTGGCGCGCGGGGCGGGCGGCGCGGCTCCGAGGGTCCCGCCTCTCGCGCCGGACGGTCCCCAGGTGCCCGCCGCGGAGAGGGGCGCGCGACGGCTGCGGGGCTCTCCCGCGCTCCCCGCCGGGCCTGCGGCAGGCCGTGGGGGCCAGGCGGCGCTCGGGGCTCCCAGCTTCTCCGCTCGGAGTGCCGGGCGGAGGGGGCTTGGGCCGCGTGCGCTCGGGGTCCGGGTCCCGTTCCCTGCAGCCCCTGCACGGAGGCCACGCTCCCGGCGGCGCGGCCCAAACTTTGCCCACCGCCTTCTCAGCGCTCGCTGAGTTTCCTCTCCTGTTGCGGCTTCGGGGATTCTTTTCTCAGCCTGACCTCTCAGAGCCACCTCGTCTCCCCGGCCCTCTGTGCCACCCCGCCTAAACTGGTCCCCTAACGCCAAGGCTCCCACCTTTCGGCTGAACCTGACCCTCCTCTCGTCCTGGCCACTTTCTGCTGGTTTTTTTGAAGCCCTCCGAGGAAACCCTGTCGAGTCTACCAGACTCTCCAGACCTGCCCAGGGCGACAGTGGGCGACTCAGTGGACCGGACAGTGGGTGGATTGTTGCTTCATCCTTACTTTGCCAGAGCTACTTGGGTGTACCTGCGCCTCAATTTTTTACTAGGAAAACCGGAGGAAAAAGACCTTTTACTAAAAAGTAAGGGTGGGTGGCCAAGTGACTGTCAGTGCATTTTGGATGGACTTAACGAAGTAAAAGGTTATTGTAGGGGCCGGAGGGTTAGCTCAGTGGTTCCGGCGCCTGCCTTGCAAGCGCAAGGACCTGAGTTCAATCCCCGGTAACCACATATAATGCTGGGCGTGGAGACACGCCCACCGACAATCAACACCGCATACCACAATGCCGGACGTGGTGGCTCACGCCTGTAATCCCAGCACTCGGGAGGCAGAGACGGGAGGATTGCTGAGTTCGCAGCGGCTTGCCTGGGCACCATAGTGAGCTCAGGGCCAGCCTGAACTACAAAGCGAGACCCTGTCTCCAAAAAGCAAAAAAAAAAAAAAAAGGTTATTGTAATACTGAAAAGGGAGAGTGATTTCTAGGACTCCAGATGCCCTCCCCAACCTGAGGGATAGGTCCAGGGCTCTAAAGCTCTGTCTCCCAGGATTCAGGAAACTTAAGAGAGGTGTGTATTTGTGTCAACTCTTCTGCCAGAGATGGGTGTGGTCCTTTGCCTCCTGTGGCCAAGAAGAGGGAATTACTAGGGCCAATAACAGCTGGTTGAGGTTAGAGGCGTGTATTTATGGCATAACCTGTATGTGACAGTGAGTTGGCTGACTGGCCCTACCAGCAGTTAGCTGAGGACTCAAAGGCAAGAGAGACAGCTTCTTAAGAAGAGGAGGAATTTAGTCTGCAAGATCTCTTAAGTTTCCATGCAGTCTGGATGCTAAGATTGCATGACTGCCGGTGGATGGCTGCTCTCAGCCACGTTCGCACAGCTCTGCTTAGGAAGAGTCTTCTTCCAGGGCTCCAGCCCACCTTCTCGCAGCTCCTTCCTCCCCTGAGTCCACTTTGCACTCTCTGGCCACTCAGGCCCCAGTGACTGGGCTCAATTAAGTATGTACAGGTGAGAGGCCTGGAAGGGACTCAGGGATCTTCTGCACACATTCAAGACAGAAATGCTAGGGCTTTGTGACCTTAAAGTCGGTGACGCCCTTCCTTCTCCCTCCTCATCATTTCTTTTGCACAGATGAGCTTTTCCCTCCAAGTCTGGAGGGAAAAGACTGCCTCCACTCTCCAGCAGTCTCTGCCAACTCACTCTACCACCAGCTTTGCTGTCATCTGTAGGGCCAGCCTGAGTTGCCCAGAACCTGTACCTCTTGTACGAGAACTCCAGTTTGAATCTTGTTGGCTTCTCATCCTGAGCCATCAGCACTTGGATTTGCTGTGTTCACTTCCTGGATAAATCTGACCTCGTCCTCTTGTTCTGCCTCTTTTTCCAGACCAAAATGTCTCCAGAGAATTGTTCCCAGGTTCCAATTCTAGAACTGGCTGTTTTTGTCTGTGACTTTTAACGAGAGACTGAATCTGGACACTGATGGTTCACTTGTTACCTTATCTCTGCCTCTGGAACCCTAAAATTCATGTACTGAGAATATGTTCTTCTCTTCCTGGATTTTTTTTTTTTTTTTGAGACAGGATCTTGCTTTGTAGTTCAGGCTGGTCCTGAGCTCACTATGTAGCCCAGGCAAGCCTTGACCAATCCTCCTGCCTCTGCCTCCTGAGTGCTGGGATTGCAAGTATGAGCCACCATGCCTGGCATTGTGGTGTGTGGTACTGATTGCTAGTGGGTGCGAGTTGCCATGCCCTGTATTGTTGTATGTGGTTACCAGGGATCAAACCAGGGACCTTGTGCTTGCTAGGCAGGTGCCAGAACCACTGAGCTAAATCTTCAGCCCTCTTCCTGGATATTTGTAATGGGATGAAATTCAGTGGTTATGATTTCTATCTTCTTGTTTCCTTTTGTTGTTGTTATTAAGACCTGGAATGGGGGATGTAGCTCCATAGTAGAGCATACAAGGCTCTGGATTTGATTGGCAGCAATAAAATAAAAACATAGAAGAATTGTTGCCCAGACATCTTGCATCAGAATTTCCTCTGTCTTCTTGGTCTTGCCAGCTCATAGCTGTTCCTCTAAAGGGACATGGGAGAGTGCAAATTAGGAAAAGAGCCAGGGTATATCCAAACTTACCAGTAGCAATCAGATAGTAAAACTGCCCCTCCCAGGGCTGGATCCAGGGCCTTGACTTTAGCAGCCAGAGCCCGGTTTTGGCCCTGCTTTCAACAAGCCACCCTGCCTCTGCTCTCCAGCAGTCTCTGCCAACTCACTCTACCACCAGCTTTGCTGTCATCTGTAGGGCCAGCCTGAGTTGCCCAGAACCTGTCATTTACTGGTCCCTAACGCACTGATCTAGCACTGGAAGAGCTGGCGGTCCCAAACTCCAGGGTGGTAAAGTAATGACAGGGAAGCATGCCTCTTGCCTTTTTCGTGAAATAACCCAGTAGTTTAAGATACGGATGGTGTGCAATTTGGGCTCCATATGCAAAAAAAATGATACAACTCCAATTGGGGTAGCTTCAGAGGAAAGCAACCCAAATCATTAACACATAGTAAATGGGCCTCTTGGATAAAAGAATTAGAGCAATTCACTTAGTTGTTTGTGTGGATATTTATTTAGTGGATACTAGAGCATGACATTGTGCCGGGCCATTTAGCTGTGCTGGCCAGGATATGGTTTCTGTCTGGGAGGGGACCAGGTGCCTGTATAAACATAACTAGAATGCAAAATAGTCATAAGTCTTCCAAATGTAGACTCTAGACGTTGCTGTGATACTTTTGGAAATGGGGCACAATTCTGTCAATTCATTTCATGGAGTGGGACATTTGGGGAGACCTTAAGATGCTTGGTAAGGTTTTTTTAAATTGAATTCTTTGTTGGTACATGTTATATACAGTTCACAATCACACTCAGCACTGGGGAATTTGTACCAGTATATGACAGAAGTTAATTCTCAATTTTACCCATATTCCTATCCACCCACAACCCCCACCCTTTATATACATGCTATTTCTGTGTCTTTCTGAATCGTATCTATTCTTTCAGCTCATTATGTTCCCCACCACATTCCCTTTGAATAGTTCCTATTTTACAAAATCTATCATACAGGTAAGTTTTTGATAGATCACAGAAAGACTATTCCAGTCAGAAGGAGCGGATGGACAAAGGCCAATGTTAGTATCTGGGAACATTGAGAAGCTAGGATTGGTGAGACAGAGAACATGAAGGAGGATATAGGATGATATGAAGGACTTTGAATGACAGTTGTAAAGAGTGATTTAGCCCCTAAGATGCAGGGAAAACACTGAAAGTTTTAAGATGGAATGGCATTGTTGAATGGAGCAGTCAACGTTAGTAACAAGCTATGGATCAGCCCTTGGGGGCTAGAATGGTGCTGCCAGAACAGGCTTCAAGGTCGGGATCCTCTTGCCTTAGCCTTTTGAGTGCTGGGTGTTTGTTCACCTCAGTTTCTGGCCAACATTAACCCTTCAGTTCCTGGATCCTAAAGCGGGCCTGGGAAGCTGGGTGAGGTGGGACTTGTTTGTGATCCTAGTACTCTGGGAGGTGAAAGCAAGAGGATTGTAAGCTTGAGCTTTAGAGAAGCTCTGCCTCAAAAGATAAAATACAAGGACCCCCCCCCATAACCCCTCACCCCGGAAAAACAAACAAGGAATCCAGTGTGAATGCTCTGGACTCAATTCTCAGTACTGAAAAACAACAAAAATTGTTCCAGGCGTGGGTCACGGTGGTTGTGGAGCATTCAGAGGACCTGGGGCCACATTGTATACAAACCTGTATCTAAGAATTTTAATAACTGGTGCAGCTGTACTGGTGTGTCCTGGCTGAAAAGCAGTCCAGGGAAGACAGTATTGCTGGAAGTTATAGCCTCTCCATTCAGGCAGGTTTTAACAAGTTATACCCATTTGTTCAGCTTGGATTAGCCAGGCTTCTGCCTGAAGGCAGAGGTCTGGACTAAATAGGCTTCGAAGTTTTTTGTTCTATAATTGATCTATCACTGAGACCAACTTGATGTTTCTACACAAAGCCAGGCAGGGGGTTAGTTTGCACTTTCTGCCTTTTGGATCTCTCCAAGCTGGTCTGTAATGTCCCTGTTGGAGCGGCGGCCTTGGATGCTGGGCTCTCACGCCTCGAAGGTAATTGGCTTTTTCTGCCTTATGCCTGTACAGCATGTCTGCCTATACCCATCTCTCTGGGTGGCCCTGCATCTGCTGATGGCTGAGTGGGTGAGGGAGGCACACCCGTGGATGTCAGGCAAGCTCATCAGCCCTGGGTCACCACGGCCATTCTGCTTTCGATGGCTCACAAACCCTCCAGTACAGAGAGGTAACACGGGGCAGAGCAGTAATCTGAGACCCAGGCTGGGGGGGGGGAGCAGATGAGACAGATGTGTGGGCAGAGGAGGGATGTGTGAGTTGAAACTCGGAGCAGGGGCAAGCACAACTGCTTCCTGTTGTCTCTGCAGGCTGGAGATCCGGCTTGCTGCCTGGACACGCAGCTTCTCTTACCCTGACCCTCTGGCTCTTTTTCCCTGTCCTACTTACCTCTCTGTACACTGACATTTACTTATTTCACCTGGCTGCTGCCTGTGTCTTCAAATTAATATTCAATTCTGGGCACATACTAGGCACTCTCCTAAGTGCCTTCTGGTTATGAACAGTCAGCTCTGAATTTCCAAGCACCTCATATTTTCCACCAACAGAGAGTCTGTTTATCAGTGGCTGAACCAAGAATAGACTCTAGGAATTCTTGTTCCTTGTACCATCATGCATATAAACAACGATAGCCTTTGAATACAAATACGAAAGGTAAGAATTAGGCCATCGAGGCTTTGTGTCTCTTTCTTAGCAGTGCTGGAAATTGAACTCGGTCTCCGCACGCCAGGTTGGTGCTTTTCTACTGAACCATTTCCATACCCTGCTTTTTTTGTCTTTTTGAGACAGCCTTTTACTATGTGGCTCAGGCCGGCCTCAAACTCCTGGTGATCGTCCTGCCTCTGCTCTCCTGAGTGCTGGGATTACAGAGGTGAGCCACCACACCTGAATTCCCATACTCCTATTTAAATCCTATTTTGAGATAAGGTCTCACTACTCGAACTTATTGTCTTCCTACCTCAGTCTCTGAGTAGTTGGGGTTTTTGGGGTTCCAGGTGCGGACCACTGTGCTTGGCTCATCAGTGGTTTTTTACAACGATGCTTCTTCTGGGCTAGCACTGCCTGGAGCAGAAATGCATTGTGTGACAAGAGGAGACAGTGTCCACATTTGTCCACGTATGTGTCTGTGTTGTGTCCTCTTCTGGGTCTTTTCAGTCCCTGTTCTGAAGTCTCCCGAGCATCTCAACAAAGCTTTGATGGTCTTAGCCCTGCTGGCCGCCCAGGGACTCTGAGTCTAAGCATAGGTGCCGTTCTCCTGGCTGCTAACTGCTTTCTGTCCTGGGCGTTGTTCAGATCCCTGCGTGGTTAGCTCTGCTCTGCAGTGCAAGGTCTTCTGAAACAACTGCTTCTTTGCTGGCTTCAGGAGAGGCCGGTAGGTGCACTGCAGTAATTTTCCAGGCTGCGCGGTGCCTTCTTGCCCTCGTGCTGAGCTTTGTGGAGCAGAGCAGAGCAGTGGCTGTAGCAAGTTTGCTTTGGGAGGGAGCCTGCAGGCTGTTCTTGGAGTCAGCCACTCACTTTCTGGCCAGGACCGAGCTCTACTTGTCTCAAAAACTCTCCTCCTTTTATTTTCTATGGGGACTTTTCCTTATACCTAAAGATGATGGCGTCTAAACTAGGCCAACTTCTAGTATACATTTAAGCCTTTTGATAATCCTGCTTTGACTTTATAATACACATAACTAGTAGATTTATAGGTTGGCTGAGATCAAATAATACTGCTGAAGGAGTTGAGAATACTTTAGATTGTTTATATAAAGAATATTGGGCTGAATTACTATGTTATGTATTCTGAGCAAAGGATGACAAATAGGTCTTTAAATTTTTTTTTTTTTGAGACAGGGTCTTGCCTTGTAGTTCAGGCTGGCCCTGAGCTCACTGTGTAGCCCAGGCAAGCCTTGAACTCAGCAATCCTCCTGTCTCTGCCTCCCGAGTGCTGGGATGACAGGCGTGAGCCACCACGTCTTTAAATTTTTATACTCTCAGGTTTTGCTTTATATGCTAGAAGTATCCATTATTTAAACAAAAATGAGTGTTTTAATTATTTATTTTTTTTTGCAGTATTGAGGATCAAGCCCAGGGCTTCAAACGTAGTAGGTCAGTATTCCACCACCGAGCTGTGTCCTTAGCCTACCCTCTCCTTTTTTGTTTTTATTTATTTATTTATTTGTGGTACTGGGGATTGAACTCGGGCCCTTGCGCTTCCAAGGTAGGCACAGTACCACTTGAGCTAAATTCCTGGCTCTGCCCTCTTCGTTTTTAACCTCTTGGACTCAAGTGACTCAGTCTCCCAAGTGCTGGAACTACAGGTGCATACCAACATGCCCACTTCCCAGTCCTCTGGTATTTTTGGTATAACATTTATCTTCTGTGCCGAGGGTTGGTTTTTAGTTTGGTAGTTTTGCTTTTCACTTTTGCGCTGTGGTTGAACCCCAGGACTTTGAGCACACATTACACCATTGAGTTACATCTTTGTCCATGTACTTTCCTTTAACTATGAAAGTACTGCTGGGTGTGGTGCTGGACACCTATTGTTTTAGCACTCAGAAGGCTGAGATAGGAGGATCCATGTGAGACCAAGGTGGGCTACATAGTAAGTTCAATTATACTTTGAATTACAGTGGAACCCTGTCTCAAAAAAGAAAGAGAGAGAGAGAGGAAGAAAGAAAGAAAGAGAGAGAGAGAAAGAAAGAAAGAAAGAAAGAAAGAAAGAAAGAAAGAAAGAAAGAAAGAAAGAAGGAAAGAAAGAAAGAAAGAAAGAAAGAAAGAAAAAGATATCCTGATATTGACCAACTTTGTTGGACCCTGACTCAAAATAAAAAGTGAGGGCCGGAGGGTTAGCTCAGTGATTTCAGCGCCTGCCTCGCAAGTGCAAGGTCCTGAGTTCAATCCCCGGTAACCACATACAATGCTGGTCGTGGAGACTCATGCCTACCAGCAATCAATACCACATACCACAGTGCCGGGTGTGGTGGCTCACGCCTGTAATCCCAGCACTTGGGAGGCAGAGACAGGAGGATTGCTGAGTTCGAAGCTTGCCTGGGCTACATAGTGAGCTCAGAGCCAGCCTGAACTGCAAAGTGAGACCCTGTCTCAAAAAAAAAAAAAAAAGTGGTAGGTGTGTATCTCAGTGGTACAACAGTCTTATTCAATGTTCAGTACCACACACATACACACACATAAAGAAAATGATTTTCCAACTTCTTGGGTTGTTTTTGTTTTTATCAATACTGGAGATCAAAAAGTAGGGGTACTGGTCCAGGGATTTAGCTCATATGGTATTGTGCCTATACCTTGTTAAGCACAAGGGCCCAAGATTGATCACAGGTACTGTCAAAAAAAAATTGGGGTACTTTATCATTGATCTATTCCCAATCCTCTTTATTTTTTATTTTAGGAAAGGGTCTCCTGAAGTTACCCAGGATTGGGTGGAACTTGCTGTCCTAGGTGAAATTACAGGCATGTGCCACCACGCCTAGCTGTTGATTCCTTTTATGGCTTGATTTGGCCCTGAAAAAAATTACAATGGTTTACAAAGTCTATAGAAACAGGATAACATAAATGGTAAGTAGCTGTGAAAGAAAAAGGGCAGCCAGGTGTGGTGGCACATGCCTATATTCCTAGGCTGGGCTTGAACCTGTAACCCTTCTGGCCTCAGTCTTTCTCAGTGCTGGGATTACAGACATGAGTCACCATGCCTGACTTTTTTCTTTCTTTTTCTTTTGGTACCAGAGATTGAACTAGGGACCTTATGCTTCTGAGGCAGGCACTAGAACCACTGCAGTAAATCGCTGGCCTAACTTTTTTCACTTTTAGTTAAGCTAATTGAGAAGTTGAATGCCATTCAAAAGTAAATTCTCACCTCCATAGTCAAAGGACTTGGAATTTAACGACAAAAGTTGGGACTTGGGGCGCTATCATTAAAAAAAGGTGATACAGGGCCGGAGGGTTAGCTCAGTGGTTCCGGTGCCTGCCTTGCAAGCACAAGGACCTGAGTTCAATCCCCGGTAACCACATATAATGCTGGGCGTGGTGGCTCACGCCTGTAATCCCAGCACTCGGGAGGCAGAGACAGGAGGATTGCTGAGTTCGCGGCGGCTTGCCTGGGCACCATAGTGAGCTCAGGGCCAGCCTGA
>PVIC010014380.1:0-36732 GCA_004025085.1 Thryonomys swinderianus | reverse complement strand
ACACGGATAAATGTACGTTGGAAGGAACTGCCCTTGTATCCTAGTGCCCACATGGTCCGGCCGGCTGCTCTGGGCCGTTGGGCCTTCACCACAGGGTGGCAGCAGCACCCCAGGCCTGGAGTTGGGTCTTGCGCCTCAGCAGCCCCTTACCCGGGGTCCCCTGGGCTCCTGTCCACTGGCCCTCCTGTTTCCCCCGGCCACGGAGGACAGCGGGAGGGGTCCGGGCAGAGGAGGAGGCCGCTGGCACACAGAGGGACAGTTTTGTCCTCCGGGAGACTCTGGGAGAGGAAGCTGGGTGGTCTCCTCAGTGTCGAATTGAGCCCTTCACAAAACCTCCACGCGCACGGGCTGCTGGGAGAGCCAGGCTTGACAAAGGCCTGCGGGAGGCTGGCAAGGGCGGCCTGGGCCCTCGGGAGAGGCCTGGCGGACCGCAGAAGCCGGTTTCCCGGGGCGACGGCCTCCGCCAAGAGCCCTCCCAGGAGACGCAAGGCCGAGGTCTCCTCCCTGGGCTCTTGCAGGCACAGCGGGTGCGTCCAGCTCCTTTGTCCAGTCATAAATACACCAAGAATCTTGTGAGTGCCGGGACTCTGCTGAGAACTTTATTTATATAGTGCACACACATATGCCACAAAAACCACTACACATTTTCTTTAATTTTAATTACAACCGCATGCAAAAGGTATGGTCATGCCCACTTATGTATGGTAAGGAAGCTGAGAGTGAGCCGATCATTTGTGAAGCTTCGTGACTCACTCAGGTCCGCTCTAACTTAACATCCCTTTAACACATGGCAACCAGATGTGAGTGGGAGTTTGGAGATGGCCGGTCCACAAGTCCAGGTGGGGTTACAGGTGCAGGGAGGCCACCGTCCAGGGGCCCCGACAAAGTGCTCGAGAATTCAGGTCTATCTAGGGCCAGAGATTTAGCTCAGTGGTCCCACTGCCTGCCTAGCAAGCGCAAAGTCCCTGGTTCGATCCCCGGTAACCACATATAACAATACTGGGCATGGTGGCTCATGCCCACTGGCAATCAGTACCACATACTACAGATGCTGGGCTCGCTGGCTCTCACGCCTATAATTCCAGCACTCGGGAGGCAGAGGCAGGAGGGTTGCAGAGTTCAAGGCTTGCCTGAGCTACATAGTGAACTTAGGGCCAGCCTGAATTACAAAGTGACACCTTGTCTCAAAAAAAAAAAAAAAAAAAAAGAATTCAGGTCTAGGCTGGGTGAGGTGGCACATGTCTGTAACCTCAGCACTCTGGGAGGCTGAGGCAGGAGGACTGCTAGTTTGAGCCCAGCTTGAGCAACTTAGTGAGTCAGCAAGACCCTGTTTCAAAATATAAAAAGGACTGGGGTTGTAGTTCAGTGTGAAGGCCCTGGATTTAATCTGTAGTACGAAGCAGGAGTGAGAGAATAAGAAAGATCTAAGGAAAAGGAAGGGAAGGGGAGTGAAGGGAGGGGAGGGAAGGGAAGGGAAGGGAAGAGAACAAAGGAAATTTTGTGTTCAGCACTGGGGTCAGGCCCATCACTGTGAACTCCACTGTGCAGCTGAAGGCCTTTAGGCTGAAGGAAGCATAAAACTCTCTAACGTCTAGTTAGGGTAGTCACCCAACATACACGCAGATCTTCTTAAGTTTTTTTTTTTTTTTTTTTGAGATAGGGTCTCACTTTGTAGTTCTGGCTGGCCCTGAGTTCACTATGTAGCCCAGGCAAGCCACTGCGAACTCAGCAATCCTCCTGTCTCTGCCTCCCTAGTGCTGGGATTACAGGCATGAGCCACCACGCCCGACACTGTGGTATGTGGTATTGATGGCTGGTGGGCGTGAGTCTCCACGCCCAGCATTGTATGTGGTTACCAGGATTGAACTCAGTCCTTGCGCTTGTGAGGCAGGTGCCGGAACCACTGAGCTAAATCTCTGGCCCTTAAGTTTGTTTCTTATTTCGTTGCTTAATAGGTCTTCAGGGACTTAAAGGGAAAGCACCTCTTTCAGGGACTGTGGTACCAAGACAGGAATGTGGTGCTGGTTTTCAGTTTGTGTTGCTGATGCACATCTTAGGGTCTTAAGGGTTAGGGCTCCAGGCTGGCTGCTCTCAGGACTTTTTATGATGCCTGATCCTGTAGAGTTGGCAAAGAAGACCCAAGGTTGCCACCTGACATTATCTTCTAGGGTCAGATATGCTGATTTGCGCCTATATCTGTAAGGTGGTTGTGTATTTGTCATTACTGGAAAAGAGTTTATGATTTCATTTTGTCTCCTGTGGTAGTACTAATTGGACCCAGCTTCTCATATCCTTCAGCCTAAATAAGGGGATTTTGTAGGAATTATTTCCATGCATGGAATCTGAAGTTCCCTGAAAATCTTTAAGAAGTGCCTCATTCTCAATTTTATAATTTCCCATACTTGGGAGGCTGAGGCAGGAAGATTGCTGTGAATTCAAGGCCAGCCTTACATAAATAGTCCAAGGCTAGCTTGAACTACCTAGTGAGATCCTGTCTCAAAAGACCAAGAAAAACAGATCAACTTTATAGCTCTTGAAAATGATTGTCTTTGAATAGAACTTCATGAAAGATAATGTGGGTGCTTTTAAAAAAGTGCTCCAAATTAAAAAGAAAGCATCTATCACTGGAAAAGAATATATGAGTGGAAATATATATGTATATATATACTATATACTATCTCTATCTATTTATCTATCTATAGTTATATATCTATCTGTTAACTCTGTAATGGATTACTAACAATACTTTATGTTGGTTTGGTGAGGGGTGTGGATAAGGAATAAAAGAAGAAAAGGATAAAATAGGAAAGGAAGAAAAGAGAAACAGATGCCAGTCTTATAACATTTCAAGCATGGACAACTGACACATTGCTTAATTTATTTAAGACAGTTCTGTAAAGCCTTAAGGCGATCGATCCATCAGGTCTTTAGACGGTGGCCACAGGGTTCACAAGCACATAATGAGTGATGATGTCGTGGGACAAGTAAACAGTAGGCAGCGTCGGATCTGGACTTAGTACAGCATGCTGAAGCCTTCCGAGAGACATTAAAATCTAGAGTAGCATCTACAAAGGCAGGGCTTCCTCTCCAAACATGCAACCCTTTCGCTTACAATGTGCCCTTAGCCAAGGCAAAGCTGTCATTCACAGCTGTCCCTGTCGGCGCGTGGGATTTCCAGACTCACGGGTAGAAACGCCAGGTGTCTAATGCTGTATTTTTCGTACTTACACTAACACTGTTATTTACCACTTACCGTAAAACTTTGTCACTTAGTTGAAATTCAAATTGAACCGGGGTCCCATATTTTACTCAGAAGGGGCAACATTTGACAAAATGTGACTGTTTCAAACTCAAGGTTGAGGGAGCTGTTTGTGGAGAAGATGAGGTGTAACCACTGGAAAATGTTACCAAGGGCTGGGGATTTAGCTCAAGTGGTACTGCGCCTACCTTGGAAGCACAAGGGCCGGAGTTTGAGCTCTGGTAATGAAAAAACAAAGACAAACAAACAAAAATAAGCACGCTACTTCCTGAGGCCCTGACCGCGGCGGGGAGACATAATTGACAAAGTAGGAAGATGAGGTTCCCCAGTAGGCCCCTGAGAGGTGGGGGAGACAGGCGAAGAAAAACAGGAGAGAAAACACAGAGGGTGCCCAGAAAACAGAGTGGTCTTTTGCAGAGGTTATGCAGAAACAGAGTGACCAGAGGGAGACGTGAAATAGGGACGCTGAGGAATTTTAACCAGCTCCATGATCTTCAGAGATGAGCACTGGTAGATTCGGGGCTCTGGAGCTCCGTGGGGCTCCAGACGATCTGCCCGGCGTAAGGGCCGTGCTCCCCCTGGTGGCCACTTTGGGTATCGCTCTCCCAGGCGCTGCCGGGCGGAGCTTAGGGACCGCTCGGCTCCACTTTCCTTTTCTGGACGCGACCCTCGGGCTCCCTGCGTCCTTCCTTCCTTCTGTGTGTGTCGGCTCATTCATCCGGAGGCTGCCCTAGGCGCGACACCTCTCAACTGTCCTGGCCCCACGGCGAGGCCACACAGAGCTGGGTTCGGGGACCACCCGGGTGGGGGGGCGGGGCGCGCGGGGACCCTCTCCGCGGGGAAGGAGCCTTCTTCGGGCCTCCCTCAGGCTCGTGCTGTTAGCGGCTCTTACCTTCCGTTTTCAGCGTGGTGTATTCCGAAAAGAGGGTCTTACTGGTAAAGTGAAATTTTTTTCACTCTTTTCGCTCGGGACGAGGAATCCTGCTTGGGCTGGACAGGGGTGGTGACAGCAGGAATATGGGCATGGAGAGACACAGGCCCTACCTTTTGAGGGTTCAGGATTTTAAACAGTTACGAGATGGGTTTGGGGATGTAGCTCAGAGGTGCCGCATGCCTGCGGAGCAAGCACAAGGTCCTGAGTTCGATACCAAGTGGCTACCTGTACCACAACGAATGCATGAATAGATATTATGAGGTGCATCCACCAGCTTTTTCCTAGTTCCGTCTGTGAGCAGATCTGAGCTCACAAAGTACAAGGAACCCTAGCTGCCTTTTCTGCGCTGGGCACAGTGGAATTTGCCCCGCCCGGCCTTCCCCAGGCTGGGCCCAGTCTGGCCTGGGCGGACCGAGGCCTGTCCCACCGCGCCTCACGGCCCCGGGCGACCCGAGTCTGCGGACGCCGACTTCCTCGGGTCCCAGCTTTTATTCCTCTGGACTCTGAGCAGCTTAACTTGCTATTCGCAAACTGGTCGTGTGAATATCATAAACAGGATGCCTTGAAAAGTTAGAACTTATTTGTCAAATACTGTTTTTTTTTGGGGGGGGGGTCACTAGACTCTGTAGAGAAACTGCTGGGGTCCGAGCGTTGCATCCAGGGAATCAGGAAAAAGCACAGAGCTTCCCTCCCAATTCCAAAGCCTGGAATCCCTTTAAGTCTTCAAGCGATGACCCAGCGGTCACGGCCTCACTTGGTGACTGTCCCCTTTGGGCAGAGGGTCGGATGAAAGGGTCTCTAGACACAGCTTCAAGCTGGAGATTTCGCCAAAAATCTTTGTGAGACTTTTCTGCCAGTTCTTTTTGAGAAAGCAGGTGGGGAAGGAGCCCTCTGTACGTCTGTCTTTGCAAGTAGAGAGGTTCACTAGCACCGTGGCCGGTTCTGAAATACTTCCCGAACTCTCACTCAGCTCTTTTCACACATGGCAGTTAGTAAGTGCACAGATAAATCTGCTTAATTTGAAGGTCAGAAATCGCTTCTTGGAAGAGTCCCATGGTTGCGTTACACTTGACCGATCCCAACATGAAAACGATTCCACTTCTCCGAGAAACGCGGCTCTGACCGGGACGTGCGGGGGCGGTCCCGCCTCCGGCTCCAGGAGCCCACAGGGAACGTCCCTGCCGACTCCCCCGGGACGCTCTGCCACGACCCCACATCCTTCCCCAGCTGGCCCTGACCTCCCTGAAACACTTCCACGAACGCAAACTTAAGTTTCTTTCGGGGAAAAGAACAACAACACACTAGCGCATTAATGTAAAACTATCTTTTTCTTTATTGAAAATACATCTATACAGTAACGCCTGTCCGTCCACACTAGGCATGCGCAGAGTGTACATGCAGAGCCTGCGACGGGCTGGCCAGAGGATCACCCTAGAGGACCTGCTTTCACAAGGAACAGTTAGTATAAAAAAACACACCGTAACAGAATTATTTGGGCACAGTTGCTCTACTAGTGTCATGACAGCCTTATACATTAATTTTTGTAGTGTATTTCCCAAATACAGCCTCAGCATTAAGTGGCTACTCTACCACGGCCTATGGTTAACTTTTATATGCACATGGTGCTCAAAAGGTCTATAAAAATTCTCTAATTGTAATCAGAAGGTGGAGGTCTAGCCTTTCAGTTTGTTAGCATAATTAAGTCCATTTCCAGGCAGAAACTCAAACACAGCTGGAACTGTCTGATGGTTCATACTGAGTGTCTTTGACTGGATTTTCTTTTAGGGAAAAAAAATTAATCTGTTCAATCTGGGAGCTGCCTTGCCTGAGACTAAAGCCACTGCTGTTTTTTTTCTTACGACATCATTGATGTTGGCTTTCAACCAATTTGTCTTCTACAGTATCTCGTAGGGACACAAAACTAAAGCAAACTCTGCTCTAGCTGCGAGTTTCGAACAGTTTGGTAAGCAGAATTTCAACACAAAGTATCTCATTTCTCTCATTCTAAGATTTGATCAGAGCAGAGTCCCCTGACTCAGTTCATGGACCAATCGCTTTCATCTGACTTCTTTGTAATATGCAAGAAGTAATATTGTTGTAAGTGTGTTTTATTGGGGGAATGATTCAAAAAGTGAAAAGAAAAGAAGTGTTTCAGGTTAATAGATCCAAACAAAAGCTCTTCTTTTTTATTTTTCCTTAAAGAAGACCTAAACTTTTGGGATAATAAAATCTCGTCTCTAATGCCAGGCATGCGCCCTTCTTCCTTAGCTCCATGGCATGCCACAGTCAGGCCATGGGCACCTTTGCTATTTCCTAGTCTGCTTATTTCCTAAAAGTTTTTTTGCCAGTTGAGTGGTCAGAGACATCCCTCCCTTCAGGTTGGGGAGAGGAGAAAAGGAGGGAATACTTTCCCTGCGGGAAATAATTAGGCAAAACGCCTTGGGAATAATCCCTCTTCTGGAATGGCCTCGGACCTGCTCGCTTGCATTAACCGACCTTTGGATACAGGAGCTGGTGAGCCAGGCACCGTCTTAGCCCCGTATAGAAAGGCTCATTTCCACTGAGCATCCTTGCTCAGAGCCCTGTACTGCAGCGACCGGTACGTGGTGCAGAGTGTCCCACGGGGAAACTAGCGCTGACTCTTCTGTGATGTTGCAGGAAGACTGGGCCTGCGAGGCCGTCAAGGCATTTAGGGAATCACTCGGCAGGACGAGGACACCAAGGGCCGGAGATGAGACGCAGCTTGCCGAAGGCTGCACGGAAGCTGCCCTGCTGGCCCTCCCCACAGCTATGCGGAACACACCTGTCCATTTTCCTGGTCCAGGTAAAATGAAGACAGGACTCAGAAGACAAAGGTGAAAAAAAAATCTTTCTCCTGTCCAACTGACAGCTATTTTCCACTGAATTGCTGTTTTGACACTAATATTCTGAAGGACTTTTATAATTTCAAAGTTTACTTAAAATACTTAGGCCTATTTGTTAGCTTTTTAAAACTTGTATTTGTGGGATCACATGCTACATAGATTTGTGAGACTTGATCAAGATGATTTTTTATCCTACTTCCTTATTAGAAAAGATGAACAGGAGATGATTTTCAAATTGCAAATGTGGGATGAAAACGACATGGTTTGGCTGCTGCAAATCCTCTCTTGTTTTGGATGAATACCTTCCAATCCTGTCCCAGCAGGGAGAGAGGAGGAGGGAAGGGACTCACTGGAAAGAATGAGCCTAATGACATGGACACATCGCATGATGGTTTCGAACCCCTGATGCTCAAGAAAGCAACTCTTTAGGTTAGTCTACATCTTGGTCTCACTGTCCAGAGGCCTCTCGGTTTCATTGTCCTGGGCAATCAGCTGGTATGGTTTCTTCATCTCATTCTCTTCAATCACTGAGTTACCCATTTCAACATCTCTGCTCTTCAGTTCATGTCGTGACAAGTGCTCAACAATCCCGGCTCCCAAGGAGTCACCCAGTACGTTGGTTGTGGTTCGGAGACGATCCCTGAGATGGGGTGGGAGGAAGGGAAGGGGTCTGGTCAGCATCAGGAGGTTTCAGCTTCTGTTGTGAACAGCTAACGAAGTCTCTGGGCGCTTTCTCCTTCTCCCTTTGCCCTGTCTCTCCACCTCTCCCCTCCCCTCTCCTCTCCTCACGTCCTCCTCTTCCCCCTCTCTGTCCGCTTCTCCTTTCCCTGGTGATTTGGAAATGAATCCAGGACTTTTGCACTGAGTTATACTCTCCATTTTTTAATTTTTTTTTTTATTTTGAGCAAGCTAAGTTGCCCAGGCTGAGCTTGAGCTTGCTCATCCTCCTGCCTCAGCTTCCTAGAGTGTTGAGATGTCAAGCATGTGCTGCCACCACACCCAGCTGTGAGCATCTCAAAGTTTAGTGTTGTGAGTCTATCCGCTGCGTGGCTTCCCGCCAGACACGTAGGCCTTATGATAGCAGCTATTGGGCATCATAAGATCATGCGGACAATCCATTTTCAGTTACTGAGATGGCATAGCTGGAACATCGGTAAAGGGAAATGACCCTTCTCTTTCTTCCTTTATTTAAGGTTTCTCTTTCCTTGAACTCCCCTTCCTTTATACCAGCAGTTCCCAAAGTGTGGTCCAGAGACCCTTGGGGGCCCTTGAAGTCAAAACTATTGTCTAATAATATGAAAAGCTCATTTGTCCTTATCACACTCATTTTCTCAAGAATGTGCAGTGGAGTTTTGCAAAGGCTACCCTATGTGTGCTATTAACTCACTGGATATAGAAGCAGTTAGGGTGACTCTAAATGTATGAATATTTAGGAAGCTTACAAAGGTTGAGTGCTGCCCTGTGTCATCGCACTTAACCCATACAGTGCCAACAGGAAGCAGAGGACAAAACATCCCAACTACAGGGTGAAAACTGGCATGGTGGATGGCCTGGCTATGATGCAAGTGACTGGGAAACTCACGCGGGGACTCTGGGCTTGGTGCATACTCATGGCTCTTCATGGTCATCAGTCCCATGAAAGTTAGCATGTTGATCTCAGTGCCCGGTGCGTTCTAGGCACTGGATTTGGGCATTCTGGGTAGGTCTTTTTCAAAAGTGGAAGGAAACTTGTGACAGGAGAAGGGAAGAGAATGATCGCTGAAGGGCGAGGGAAGAGATCAAGGTCTGGAGGTGTTAAGGGCACGTTTCTCAGAGCCTTCCTCAGAGCCCAAAATCAATTCCACCTAGTTAACGAGCCTCTTCCCGCCGCCTGCGCAGCCGCTGCCCAGCTTGTACTGTTCAGATGGGAACATCTGCCCTGCGTCTCACCAATGGCATGGGAAGTGCAAGGAGGAAGGGACGGAGCCAGCGTGTGGGACCACCGAGTGGTGTGTTGTGCAGCTCAGAAGGGGACCTCGCAGCTAACGCTGGCTTCAGAGAGCAGGTTTCTAAGCTCTGATGGCCTCTAGGGTGGGAAGTATGGGCGCCAGCTGTTCCCTGCAGGCTGATAGGGGCTAAGCGCACGCGACGCCCTGGGCTTGGTTTCCAGACAAGAGGAGAGATCTGGACAATGTAATTTTAGGCCAAACCGGTTTTCTTCCCCAGGTTCTTTCAGCGGGCATGCCAGGCGCGTGTGCCCTGTGAAGTCAGCCAGACGCAGCCCGCGCATACTCACAGGAACCAGTCTACCGCGATGATGAGCGTGATGTCATCGGTGGGCAGGCCCACGGAGGTCAGCACGATGACCATGGTGACCAGGCCCGCCTGAGGGATCCCAGCTGCCCCAATGCTTGCCGCTGTCGCTGTGATGCTATTGAAATGAATACCAAAGCAGAGAAGATTTTTACAAATCTCACCCGGGGGTGAACACACTGCCAAACACACCTGCTGACAACGTCTGACTTGTCATGTTGTCAGAAGAGGACAAGCTTCAGAAAAATAGAAATGAAATGGGGAAAAATGAGAATCAAGATGCATCACGTACCGGTACAAACCCTCAATGTTGAATGTGATCATAATGTATATATATAAAATGTACCAATAAAGTCAATTAAAAAAGAAAAGAAAAACAGAAATGAGTTTTAAAAAATATCATACTGCTATCATATTAATATTCAACACATGCTTATTTTACATCGTGTGGTATGCTAAGCATGACTTCTTTCATGTAATTCTCATAACAACCCTTGTTCAATTAGTCCTACTATTACCACCATCTTTGAATAAAAGAATTGGTGTCTGGGGCCGGAGCGTTAGCTCAGTGGTTCCGGCGCCTGCCTCGCAAGTGCAATGTCCTGATTTCAATCCCTGGTAACCATATACAATGCTGGGTGTGGACACTCATGCCCACCAGCAATCAATACCATATACCACAGTGCTGGGAGTGGTGGCTCATGCCTGTAATCCCAGCACTCGGGAGGCAGAGGCAGGAGGATTGCTGGGTTTGAGGCTTGCCTGGACTACATAATGAGCTCAGAGCCAGCCTGAACTACAAAGTGAGACTCTCTCTCAAAAAGAAAGAAAGAAAGAAAAAAAAAGAATTGGTGTCTGTATTCTTTTTCCCATCCCTGAAAATGCTTGTGCTTATAAAATGGCATAGAATGACAGTAAAATTTGTTCCTAATAATTTGCCTAGCCTAGCAGAGGGTTATAAGGAAATTAAACTTATACAGCTAATGTAATCAGAAAAAAACTGAATTTATTAATTCAAAAGCAAAATGGCTGATAAAAAATATTGTGTAGCTCTAGAATTCTTTGGGGGGGGTATGATGTGGATGGTCTCCAAGCTGTTTGAAACTCAGTTCGTTAAACATCTACTTGAGGGCCGGAGGGTTAGCTCAGTGGTTCCGGCGCCTGCCTTGTAAGCGCAAGGACCTGAGTTCGATCCCCGGTAACCACATATAATGCTGGGCCTGGAGGCACGCCCACCAACAATCAACACTGCATACCACAATGCCGGACGTGGTGGCTCATGCCTGTCATCCCAGCACTCGGGAGGCAGAGACAGGAGGATTGCTGAGTTCGCAGCGGCTTGCCTGGGCACCATAGTGAGCTCAGGGCCAGCCTGAACTACAAAGCGAGACCCTGTCTCAAAAAGCAAAAAACAAAACAAAACAAAACAAAAAAAAACATCTACTTGATAGGGTGATAGTGGCATACAAAAATGTTTTATAAATACTAAAGTACTACTTACATCTAAAATAGTATTAATAAAGCACAAAGTCTACGGCAGTGACATGTGGCATAAAAACATTACTTCCCAGCCTCTTTTGGGACTCAGATTTAGTTCTAGCCCACGAGACACGGGTGGAAGTGATCTGTTAACTCAGGGGCTATGGCACAGCTCCACTTTCTACTGGCTAAAATTTGGGGGTGGTGAGGAGTCATTATAGACTACCTGGATATGGACAATACCCCAGAAATTTTTGAGTCACAACCTTGGTCCCTTGCACAGCAAATGCCTAACAGCTTTGAGTGATTTGTGGAACAGAGAAATGCGAAAGAGAAATGAATCTCTACCTTAACTCACTAATCCTGTTGGCATTGGCTTCAACTCTGTCTCATGTAATGGAAGCTTGTTCCTAACTAAGGACTTTTCAACCAGTATGCCAAAGCAGGCCCAAGGGTGATTACAATTGAGCTGAGATACTGGTCTTCCTGTCCCCAGAGTGGCGAGACTGGGCTTAGGGTTTCTGCAAGCACTAGATCAGTGAATGATCTCTGGCCATGAGCAATCTCATCTGTTTTTATTCCAACGTATCCTACAGCTGGTACCCTTTTGTCCAGTAACACATAGTATACATACAGAGACTAAGATAACTTCATTCTAAATAAACAAAACAAAAATGTGAGGTTACTGATAAGGACGGAAAGAAACCATAAAACCACTGGCAAAGCATTAGCCTGGATTTCGTCTTGGTCTGGGAGAAAAAGCTATAAAAGACATTTTGGAAATAACTGGGAAAACCTGGAGACTGAATATTCTGGAAGTACTTTCAGTACTCTTTCCTATTGTGGTTATGTTAAAGATTATCCTTATTCATAGGAGATGCACAGTGAAAGATGTATAGCTGAAATGTCATGATGGCAGGGTTGGGGGAGGCAGTAAAAATGGCAAAATGTTAACAAGTTTTGGGTCTAGGTGGTGGATGCTTGTTGTAACATTGTTTCAGGTTTTCTATATGTATAACAACTTCCACAATAAAAAGAAAAAAATTGATTTATTTAGATCTCCAAAATATATTGTTCACAATAATTAAATTGTACAACGGTGAGGACCAGAGGCAGATCTGGATAGTGAGGCCTAAAGTTTTCCTGTGGCCATTAGACTTATGGGTCTCACTTGTATCTATTAACTTTCAGTAGGCAAAAGGGGTTATATTCCCATATACATATGGATAGGCATGGATTATCTGTAAGAGTACAAGAGAAACTAGAAAGTAACAATAGTTGCTTCAGCAGAAGGAATTGATGAGATTGAGAAAAGATATAGAAAATTACTTCTCACTGGATACTTCAAATGTAATAGTTTTTAAAATTCCCTGTAAAAATCAAATTCTCAGTCTTACTTGTCAGTGTGATGTCATGTTTCTTATACTGCCTGAAAACTAACACCAGAAGAAAAAATTAATCCAGTTTTCCAAGTGTATTTTTATTTTACAACATCGTGTACAAAAGCTAACATATGGGCCTGGGATGTGGCTGCGTGGCAATGCAGCCTGAGTTTGATCCCTGGTACCAGGGGGAAATAAGTAACACATACTATTAAAGTATAACGTAACTCTTTAAAAAGAGAATATCCATATTTTGTAAGTTTTAAAATATGAACTAGATTTGTAAATGATATTACTGATGAAAAACACTGTCAAAAGGTGCACAATATGCATGCTATGATTAATTAAAAAAAGACATGGATGTGTTTTTATCCAAAGTTCTTTCCAAACCAAACACAAGCAATGACCTCTTACAAAAAGATCCTGTGATATGTTAGCACATAAACTATACTTTGTATTTTATACACTTACCTTTTATTCATTTTGTTGTTAAGCAGCATGTAAATATCTGACTATCCGTCCAATCCCCAACCTCCTGCTTATATGGGATCCTCTTCCCAACTATTTCTTCACCCATCCCTTGATCCCTCTTTATTTGTTAAAGGCCTATTCTTTAGAACATGTTGTTTTGACTTTTCTTGTACCTGATTGTAATAATCTGTCCAAAGTTCAGGTCAAAGTTGTTAACTTGAGCGATGAAAATGGCAGCCAAAGCCTCATAGAGAGCTGTTCCATCCATGTTAATGGTGGCCCCCACGGGGAGCACGAATCTGGTGACACGTTTGTCTACACCATTGTTCTCTTCCAGGCACTTGAAGGTGATCGGTAGGGTGGCAGAGCTGAGAACAGCAAAACAGTGCATGTCAGCTGAGTGTCCTGTAGTTTGGTCTGTGTTTGGTCTTTTGGACAGACAGTTCCTTCCTCTCCCTAATTTATAAGGAACTAAGTCAGCACTTGTGCAAAAAGGGAGCAGGGTTAGGGACAGCATGGTCCCCTTCTTGGGTCAGTGGACAGCTGCCCTGCTTCTGGGTTCCTCTGAGGCATCACTCGTGATTTTCCCCCCATCACAGAACTCTGTGCCAAGGCACTCTGCCATCTCAACTGGAAGAGCATGATGGGAATGGAGAGGAAAGAACAGGTGACTTATGTTTTGTCCCCCATAAAAGAATACGCAGCCAGGGTTTACCTGCATCACAAAGAGATATGAAAAAGCAAACTCATTATTCCTGAAAGTTTTAAACCCAGCACGAATGCCTCTATCTACTTATAACCTGAGGAGCTCAGGTTCAAGTTAAAATTTCAGACATATTGTCTTGGAGGAGTGTGATTGCTGGGCTTGACTTCAATATTGGCTTGAGAGATGCCTAGATTAGTAAAACATGTACAGAGAGTTTCTGGGTGGGGCATGACTCTGGAGATGGTATCAAGTCCTCAGTCCCTTCTTTTTCATGCTCTGCTCTTTGGTTTTCTGGCCACCATGAAGTGAGCAGCTTTGCTCTACTATGGATTCATGTGATGATGTTTCTGCCTGGGGGCTATCTGACCATGGACTGAAACCTCTGAAACTATGAGCCAGATTATACCTCACTTTACGTTGCAATTGTCAGGTATTTTTTTTTTTTTTTGAGACAGGGTCTCGCTTTGTAGTTCAGGCTGGCCCTGAGCTCACTATGGAGCCCAGGCAAGCCTCGAACTCAGCAATCCTCCTGTCTCTGCCTCCCAAGTGCTGGGATGACAGGTGTGAGCCACCATGCCCAGCCAATTGTCAGGTATTTTGTCTCAAGGATGGGAAAGCTGACCAATATCAGTGTACATACCTTGAAGAGGTTCCCAGAGCTGTGACGAGTGCTTGCAGCAAACCTCCAATGAAGACCCAAGGGTTCTTCCGGGTTACCAGGAAGTAGAGGAGAGGCAGGACGACGACCGCGTGAATGAGGAGGCCAACAATGACTGTCACTGTATACATGGCCAGCTGCCCTCCAATCACCCCCATGTCTTCCATCTCAACAATCTTCCCTGCAATCAGGAAGAGGATGCCCAGAGGGGCATACCTAAGGAGAAGCAACACATTCACAGTTGAAAGTCTGACTTCCAATGAACTGTTTTGTGTAAATTTCCCAAGACACCATCAGGACTTAGGGAAACTGTGATTTTTTTCTTTTCTTTAAAATAAATTTTCCCCAAGACATGACTGAATCAGACTTTCCTGTCACCCAGTCTTGCTTTAAGACACATTTTATCCTCTCACAGCCATGAAAAAGGTAGGCACAGAGGTTCTTTTCTACGAAGTAGTCTCCCTTCACTGTACCAAGGCCACTTTTCTGGTCTTCACTCACTCCCCTTGCCTCCTGGACACCACTAAGTACCTGGAACTGCCATGACCCACAGGACTTAGGTCCACGCTTTGGTGTGCACTTTCCACATTGTAGCCTGCTTCCTGAGTTCATGCAAGAGACACATGATGCCATGTTAGTGTTTCTGACTTACAATGCACTCTCCTATTCTAGGGCCACTTTTATTACTTTTTTCCATATCTCTACTTAGTATTTTTCTTTCCTATTTTTACTGCAGTAAACTTAAAGGATGGTTGTATGTTATAGTGTGAATGGAAAACTAGTACCACTTGCTCTAAATGGTATATAAATAAACTCAGACCTTTTACAATTAATCATGTACAATCATGTTCTACCACAATCGGGTTATAGGTGTTGTAATTAAGTAATTATTGCTTTCAGGCTCTTCCGGCTATTGGCCAGCCCTCTCCCCCCACACAGACTCTGAAGAGAGTGAACAACTGACCACAAAATGACTCAGACTGAAATCACCCTGGTGCTCAAAGGTCCGGCTGCCCGGCTTTCAACCCTCTCTTCTGTGTGCAGTAAACTGCCACTAAACTCACATTACCAAAAACAGAGAAGCTATCACCCTTATGGAATAGTACAGTGCTTCTTTCAGAAGTCCTTTACAAATGCAGGCCAGGAAGTCACAGGAGTACCTGTTTTTAGAAAAGTAATAACTCAGTGTTGAACGTGTAGGGAAATATACAGCTAGAAAAGCTACATGTGAGGTTTATTCAGTGGGCTTGAATGGGTTTCTTTCATGGAAGAGGTGAAAGGTGGAGGCATTTTCATAATATGAAGATAAATGTCCACTTTCCTGCTGGGATTTCAAAGGAGCCTTCTAATGGGAGCTCCTGTGGAGACCACATTCTGATCTGTCTTTGCGCTCAAGTTCATGTCTATCTTGCACAAACTCCTGAAAAGTGGATTTCCCTGGCTTTGTTGCCACTGGAGAGAAAGGGCATTTTTAATCACATTGGGGAGTGAGTGCTTTTCACAGAATGGAATCCTTCCTGCCTCAAGTGCCAGGGAAGAGTTTGAATATTAAAAATAAAGGATAAAAGGAAAGCACCCCCCACATGAGGTCTGACCCAAGCAAAGCATTCTCTCCCTGCTGGGGAGAGTTTGCCTTCCACGGTCAATGTTCCCCTTTGGATTTGGTCGTTTCCTTTGTCTCCTGTCCCAACTTTATTAAAGGAAGTTCTGATGTCAAACCCCACTTGTGTTCCAGTCATTCCTGCGAGGGCTTCTTTACAATGCACCAGGGCTGCTGTCCACACTGCTTTCTTAGGCCTCAAACAGAGAGAGGAGGCCTCAAGTTTTTGGCTGCGGTAAACCACTGAATGGCTCTGCATTTCCTTTTCTCTTGGGGCATGCTCTTCTTTGGGCTCTCTATGAGACTGACTTGTTCTGGGCATTCAGGTCTTAGCAAAAAATATATTACTTCAGAAGTCTATTCACCGTGCAGAGCAAACTTCCCACCTTCTCTCCGGTCACTTGTGATTTTACTTTATATTTTCATAATACTTGTGACTAAAGGACCTGGATAACTTATGTGGTTGTTTATGTCCATCTTCTTTAAAAAATGAAAGATCCAGAGGAGTCCTTGCATACTCTTTGCACTGCTGTATTCACTTACATGCTCTACCTGCCACAAAATAGACAGTAACTATGTCTGAAGTTAATAACTGCATAGGTGCAAAGTGGGCCAATGAGGATTCCACTGACCCTGGGAAAAGGAGTTGACACCTTTTGGAAACAAGGAAGTAAATTTACTGAGAGGCTTACAGATAGGCCCATGGTTGCTACAGGCTCAGAAATGCATTGATTTCCCTGTGCTTACTAGAGTGAGATTACTGTGGCTGGCTGTCTGGCCTGGTGGTGTCTTTCTCAGTACTTAACACATTTTGATGGCACGAAGCCCTCATATATAGCTACACAGCAAACCAAATTACATACCACATTATCACTGCGACCAGTCTCATGATGGCTTCGTTAAGAGAATCAAAGAACTCTCTCAGGGCTTGGCCTTGCTCCTTCATGTTTCCAATCACAAAACCAAAGCACATGGAAAAGACAACCAGTCCCAGGGCATTCACCCCATTCACAGACCCTGGAACTGGGACCATCTCCTCTGTGATCCGAGTGAGAGTTTCCATGGCCTCCGACACATTGTTTATCACAGCTCCCACGAGAGTCTCGTTGGATTGGATGGGAACTCGGAAGCTCCTCTTCTCATAATTGGTTTTAAACTTAAAAATAAAATGCACACCAGGAATTAAAAGTGTTTTTTTTTATTCACTTTCCCATTATCCTAATTTTCCATAACAATTAACATTACATTGTATTCAGAGCATAATGTTATACAAACTATCCATTTGTCCATCTATTAATCCATCCATCTGCCATATATTTCTCTATATATTTGTGCCAAACCTCTACTCTTCAAAGATAGACAGACATATCTGTATACACTCATACATAAATACAGTACACACATGCACTCAAATACATAATAAATCATAATAGGAAGGAGATATTTAGCTAAAGGCATTGGACTAAATGTACACATGTGCTTTTGGTTTTTTTGAGACCCTAACAAAATGACAGTAATGGGATCTTAAAAAGCCATAACTCCTAATATTCTCAAGGATCCCTTCATTTTTTATTGGTATCGTGCTACAAGATCATTGACAAACTTCCTCACCCCCTTTCTCTTATATTACACAGCTGTGAAGCAGGAATAACTGCACTAGTTCTACTTCATTGAGTGGTGAATGTAATATATGAGAACATTTTGTAAATTTTACACTACTATGCTAATGTTGGCTAATGATGCTCAGCCACAAAGCCCTTCAGGGATTAGACCTAGTTGGAGATTTTGGTAGATATTAAAAATTAAAAAATTAAGCCATTTCTGATTTTATCAATTCTTAAATAGGTGTCTGATGAACAGCTGGCACCTTTATTTCTCTTCTGACTGGAGAGATGGCTTTTCTTCCATTGCTTTTGCATAGATGCCCCTATCAGGATATGCAAAGGATATTTCTTAACTACATGTAACAGTGAAGCTTATCTTTGTAGGATTGTAACAGGAGTAGAATTTCTGGTCTTGATACTGCTGGTTGCAAAGCAACACTGAGAGTAATCATGTAAGGATGTTGACTGGATTTAGAGTGGAGGGAAAAAATGGCCAGACATGAAGTTCTTGGCCATTTCTTCACCAAGAGTAAGTAGGAGACTTTCTGGTCTGTTGGAAATCTATTATCCCAAATAAGGGTAAGGTTGCCTGTCAATACTGTGGACACATCTCTGAACAATCAGTGGTATTGCTGGTAATTTCAAGCAATAAAGAATCTAGTCAATTCTCAAATCTCTTTACTCTGTTGGGTGCTTATGTGCTTTATAAATGGTCTATGGTAGATTTTCTGTTCCCATCAGCCTTTTCTGTGTCTGCAACTCCTTCCCCTTAGACACAGTTTATAGCCTTCTCAGAAACTGCAACCTTATTTGCAGTCTGGTGTAAGCCAAAATGATCTAGGGAGATACATTTGCTTCCCCTTCAAAATCCTGTAAATGCAATCCCAAACTAAATACAGTAAATCTGCACAAATCAGCACTTTTCTCATTGGAAAGATCCAGAAATCAGCACTTTTTAAAATCACCCAGTGCCAGCTGAAAACTGGAATATGGTGCTGTGGTTGGTTGATTGGCTTGAAAAGGGCTTATTACTTATGGTTATAGCTGTTTTTGAACAAAGAAAGTCAGATTTTGGTTTCTTAGGATTTTTTTTAAAAGAAAAGATTCCATTTGAATTTTGTAGTGTCTACCTGCACTGCCTATTAAAATAATCTTAATAATAATTTCTTAAAGAGAAACAACAAAAGGGACTTAGATTCATAAAATCCTGTTTTCCATGAGGTTAGGATTTTGTTGTGTTTGTTTTACAGATCCCAAGCAAAAAAGTTAGGGATCTACCACATGGGTGAATGGACAGCATCTGGGGAAGCATTTAGCAACTATAATTTAATCCAGAATGTCTGTTTCCCTTTTTCATATCTGGGCAACAAAGCTTTTATAGTCAAGTGAGGTTAGAATGAACTTTGTTGATTCTTATTCCCTAAAAGTAAAATGTATTTGTATTCACAATGCTATGAGCCAAGAGTTGCTTAGACACTAGGCTAATAGTCTCCAGGTGTCTCATCACCCTGATCACTGCTTTCTAGGAAGCAGAATGGAGTAGCAGGAAAAGGACAGAATCTGCAGTTAACACAATGGATCCAAATTCTGGTTCTGCCATTTGCTACATGGGAGAACTTGTCCCTATTCCATAATCTCCCAGTTCTTAGAAATGAGTGCCTCATGAGTCCGGGAAGATGTGATGCTCATCACATGTGAGGATTAAGTAGAACATTAATGCATGGCACCCAAGAGGAGTTCTCCATATGGAGACCATTTGTTTCTCATATGGTTTTCCTTGAGAATCCTGAATGTCCCGAGTAGCCTGTTATTAAAAACAATCCAGTGATTTTTCAAAATCAAACCTAGAAACTGGAATAGTCAATTTAATACATTTTATACTGGAGTTTGCTTGATGAGCATTTGTAAGTGAGCAGTGGGGAAAGGGAAAAGAAGGGGATCTCTGGATTAGCCCTGTTAACAAAACAGGAGCCAGGTATAATGGTTCACGCCTGTAATCCCAACACTAGGGAGGCTGAGGCAGGAGGATTATTATGAGTTTGAGCTCAGCCTGGTCTACACAGTGAGTTCAAGGCCAGTCTAAACTACATAATGTGACTGAGTCTCCACACACACACACACACACACACACACACACACACACACACACCCCAGTAACAGGGATTCAATGTGCTATTTTGGGACAAGACACACCACACTGGGCAACTAGTGAGCCTTAAATGAAGGTAAGAACTACTTTCCCTAATCCCTTCAAATTTCTTAGAAAACTGTGGTGTTTTCCATTTGGTTGCAGAGAAGTAGCAGTGGCCCTGTGTGCATGGTGGGGTGTCCCCATTTGATATGATATACCAAAGAAAAATTTCAAAGTTGAATGAGTTGCTGTGGAGTATTTACCTGTTTAAAGCAGGCTTCCACCAGATTTGGAGGGAACATGTTCCTGTAAAGAAAATAGCTATTACTTGACAAATTTCTGAAATACCAAAGCGTTTGTTCCTTCAAAACTGTTTGTGTCTAAGCTAAAAATTGCATTGAATCAAGACGCAATTGGAAAAAGACAAAGAGTTTGGTGGATTTTGTGATTTGAAATGAAACACATGGTTATCTTTAAGTGTGGCCAGTGTAACATGTTTTTAGCGAAGACACAAATTCAACTCAATTTTCCTCTTGCCAGTCGATGAGATTCCTCATTTAGCCATTACATAATCAAACCCCTCCCTCTATTAAGAGTCAAAGTGAGACTGAAAATATCTTCTATTATTAACAGTGTGGCTAAGTGAGCTATTATTCATTTTAGTCATTTTAGTTGTTGTGCTGTGTATTTAAGGACCAACTGTTCTGAATCAAAACTCATGGGTTGACTGTAAACTATTTTCCAAAGGTCTAATAGGGGTTTGGAGACTGGCAATGAATTGCTGGAGCTTCTGAAAGACTTTGGGAGCCAGTGGAGAGATGGTCCAAAATATTATGACCTCAAAGCCCTTGTGGTAGGGCCTATCACTTTCTCAGACTGTGTCAGAGCAGTGTTTGAGTTCATTCTGGGAGAAGCAGAACAATGTGGCTGGGGAGTGCGACACTGTCCAAGTCATGATACCCATTAATGCCTCAGGTGACACATCCATTAAAGAGGAGACTGGATTAAATCATCATTAGGGATCCAAGATGGAAGACTGGGAAAACATGACCCAGGGCTTATCTTAAACTTGAGGTTCCAAAAGTTTCATGTTTTCAAAGTCATACTTTAAGGTTATAAATTTTTGTCCCTATCCAGATAGTCATGTTTTCTTGTCATTCCTGTCTATGCTCTATGGAACTGTTTGTATGATTGAAGTATGCATTTAGGAGACCCAAGAGTAAATGCTGAAGCCAAGTGACTGGGTGGTGGCAGGATATTCATATCTTTGTCACTAGGGCAAACGAGGGCACAAACTCACAGTACTCTGATGGACCAATCAGACACTGGAAGTGAAAAGATACCAATTCTTCAAGCAAAGTTAGAAATTACAGGACAAGAGACAATAATGAAAGACTCCTAACTCAAACTTCTTCCAAATAAAGTTCATAAAAACACGATGAAAGGTAGATTATTGCTATTAACTCCCCTGATGAGGACTTTCAAGAGGTCTCATGGGGTTGGGTGATGCCTATGGTAGAAAGACAGAGGCGCTAATGATGAGACGCTCTGGGCCCCAAATCTCTTGTGCGGATCACTCTTGCAGTGATATATGAAATCAATTCCTTGAATGAGCTTTCTTCAGGTCGGTGTCAGAAATTCTTTCCTAATCACTTTGTTGCTAAATTTCAGGAGGATACACTGGGTGGGCTACGTAGTGGGGGAATGTTAAGCAGATGGGGGATATGGAAACCTGTTCTGGAAAATCTCTAGAGCTAGAAAGAAAGTTTCTAGACCTACTCTCTAGTTGGCTTTGTGCACTGGTTGACTCCTATGGACTCCTATGAATTTGCATATGGATTCTCTTGCCTTCTGACTGCCTGTCCATTTGTCTAGTAGAAGGTATTGAAGATCATAGGGTAGAGAAAGAAGTCAGTGTATATATTCTCTTAGCTCTCTAGCTGACAATTTTGGTGGCAGGTCCCTTACTCCAGTTAAAGCTAGTGCTCCTACCCTGGAGCCCCGCTTCCATGGCTACAGCTCCTGCTGAGTTCCAGGAACAGTTCCCTTCCTAGCCAGGAGGGGACCAGAATAGCTCCCTAATGTTTTTGGTTCTCCAGGACCTCATCATCCCTATGAGGTTTCTTAACAATGCCTACATCTTTGCAAGTCTTCAGTGCTCCTTTCAGGTATATAGTATGGTTCTTGCTAAGATCTGATAATACAAGGGAAATGTATAGAAAAAGAAAGTAGGAAACTGCCAGGATTGAACTTTAACTTACTTCACAGTGCTGTTAAAGTCCATCTTTTACTTAGTTTGCTTCAAGTGCTAGGTGAGATTCATGTATAATTAGTATGTGGTTTGTAATAAAAATGATGATGAATTCATCCTTCAGTATTTTAGCTAATGTGCAAAATCCTTTCTTCATAAACAGTAAAAAAGAAAAGCCTTGAGATAGATAGGACCAATGGGTCTGTGAAGTCCTTTATATGACTATGCTTTGTATAAGGAAAAATAATATCCATTCTAAATTAGGGGTTCAATGGTTAGGCTAAAAGCCAGCTTGAAAGTGTAAGACTTAAGCAGGGTAAGAATTACTTATATTCCAACATGAACTTCACTGTGGAGAAAACTCAGTGATGAGATACTGAGCCTAAAAGCTGGGCTCTCAGACTATGTCCCCTCTTCTTGCCCTTCACCATTCTTCCATAAGATAAAACCTGACTTCAATTTCTGTCAGACGGAAGTGAAGACATGACCTTCATTTCAAACACTGGAAAGGCAAATTCCATCAGATACTTCTTCTGGGTTTGATTATCTGCCCAAAATAAGGGGGTTGGAGTATACCCGAGGGACAGGCTTGTGAGGACGTACCTGATTAAGTCCAGGAAGGCATCTGCAGCGGTCACTTGGACAACTTTGCCTTCTCTGTACATGTTTTCCTTTGTGCCCTTTCCCGGATGGATGATGATGACAATGATTATGCCAATCACCACAGCAATGATGGTGGTAGTCATGTAATAGACTACAGCTCGCATTCCCATCTTCCCTGAGGCCTTACTATCTAGGGCCGCCATTCCTGGTGAAGGCAAAGAGAAGGAGATTTCAGGAATTGAGTCCAAAGGATTCTCCGGTGGGAGAAAATGAGAGCAGCGTTGATTCCTTCACTCCCTCACCCTCATCCCACTCAGCAATATACGCCACAAGAACTGGGCCCAGATTGATTCAGGAGACCACGGAGGGTGAAGGGGAAAAGCCAGGGTGGCTAGGAATCAGCGGTGCCAAGGAGCATGGGATCTCTCATGCCCCAAGAGTTAGCTCACATGGACAAATAAAATGTGCTCTCTAATGGTTTGAAAGTACAGTAGAAACGCTTCCTTGCTCACTACTGGTTGGGGAAACCTACAAATGTGAGTAATAGGTGTGAATGTAGAAATATTTAAATATCTTCCAACAGAATAATCTAAATTTACCTCAAGGAAGTTCAAGTACTGTGGCGATTCACACAGATTAACCACCACTAACTGCTTTCCAAAGAATTATGATCTTGTTAATGTTTTGGGAGTCTTTTCAATATGTTTTATGTAAAACTTAAGTTACTATTCTAATCAGCTGTGACCTAGCTCCAATTTACACTTCAGATAAACATTGGATTCTGAAGCTAAAGTTCTCAAATAGTTTCTCTGTTGTTTCATTTCAGCACATATCATAAAATCAACAAAATTATTTTGGTGGTATTTGCATTCTTGGACCTGTCTTCCTCTACTCTGTCCCATAGATCTAGGACATCTTGTCACATGTTAAAAATACCTCCTCACTAGGGATTGGGGATTTAGCTCAGTGTTTCTGGCATCTGCCTCGCAAATGCAAAGTCCTGAGTTTGATCCCCAGTACCACACACCACAATGCCAGGCATGGTGGCTCACAGCTGTAATCCCAGCACTCAGGAGGCAGAGGCAGGAGAATTGCTGTAAGTTTGAGGTTAGCTTGGACTACATAGTGAGTTTAGGGCTAGGCAGAACTACAAAGCGAGACCCTGTCTCAAAAAAAAAAAAAAAAAACCCAAAAAACCCACAAAACTAACCAACCAACCAAACAAAAAAATTCTCTTTGTTTCACTTCAATGTAACTTTAAATTCTACCTTGGGCAAAGTGACATCTAATAAAAGGAAAAAAAGACAGTCATGACTTGAAGGTGTCTTGAATAGTACGAGCTAGCTGGACAAATCTCAGGGCTTCTTGTGCTGGCAAACCCTTGGAAAAGGCACAAAACTCACAAAAGCTAAAATATTTATAATAGTATGGGCTCTTTTGCTTCATTAGCTGTTTCCTCATTTTTCTTCTTTCTTTATCCCTTACACCCATGATAACACTAAAATCCAAATATAATATCTAATTATAATTAAGCAGACCATTTTAGTTACTATTTAAAATTGTGTGTCCACAAATGTATTAAAAGTTATATTACATATCAATGGTAGATATCAGATTCTCATGGTGGTTTTATATTTAGGTGATGATCACACACAAATATATTGAGGTTAAGTATTGAGAAAATAGTGTCCGAGATTGCCAGATGACTGACTGGTTGGATTTGCCCAAAAGTGTTAATTTTATACAAAGGTGACTAAGGTGGGAGTTGAATCCAGGACCTTCAATCTATAATTTCACTTGTATCTGAATCATATCTTTTAAAAAAAATTTTTGTAATTCTGGGGATTGAACCCAGGGCCTCCACACTGAGCTTTATCTCCAGTCTCTTTTAATTTGAGACTAGTTCTTGCTATGTCACTAAATTGCCTAGGTTGGACTCAAAATTTTGATCCTTCTGCTTCAGCCTTCCACTATGCTGGGATTCCAGGTGTGCACCACCACGCCCAGTTTCCTCAGTATTTAACATATTTTAGCAACCAATACGACAGATTAAAAAACAATTAAGTCTGAAGTCTTAGTTAATATGAAACAGATGGAGTGGGAACACAAACTCAGATCTTAGTAAATAGGCCTAGTGAGCTTTTTGTGTCTTAAGATCAAACGCAGCTCCCACAGATGAAGAGCCCAGCTTTAGCTTAAGTGCATGAACTTAACCCCTTAGGTTTTACCAGTGTGCCTGAAACCTGGGGTCGTCATGGCCTCATTTCAGCACTTCCGCTACATTATAAATGGCCTAATCTGCTGTCGGCTTAGGTGTCCCATTCTCCTTGCTCAACTGCTTTCATGCTCAAATCTGAATTACATTTCAAAATGTCTTGACTTTCCTGTGTTTGCAAAGATTGCTGTCAGGAGGGGCCCATTGTCTACACGACTGCCTGAACTTGGCCACTCTGAAGCCTGCAGTTCTTTGGCTCTTTCCTTGTTGACCCGGTGAGTGGTGTGGACACGAGGCCGGATGGCTCTGCTAGGAGGCCCCGGGCAGCAGTATGTTCCCCCTCCTAGATGCTCTTTCCCTCTTGCCTCCTATTCTGTGGTGCTGTTCCATTCTCAGACCAGCTCTCCTCTGGTGCTCTAGCCTACTGTTCCTGACCTATCGCTATTCAGAAAGAATGCCAGGTGGTCAAGGTAGCGCTGGAAACCAAGATGGCAGACAAAGGAGAAGGTGTTACCATCCTCCCCCCACCCCTGGCCAGAAAGATAGAGAAAGTGATCCCAATATCTACTGTTGTAAGACTATCACTCAGGGAAATAAAGTTCATAGTCATAAAAGTTACTTTATAAGTGAAAACTGACATGATGGTGTTTTCTCCATACTTCATAATTCTGCGCTAATGACCACCATCAAAAGCCATTTTCTTAGCATCAAAGGCCAATGAGTGCAGAAGAACAGCCAAAGGAGCGGCCTCACCCAGCTCTGCACATTGGCCCTTTCCCTCTCAAACAGAGTAAGAGCACAGCTGTTACTGCTTCAAAGTGGGGGGCATCTTCATTAACTCGCTCTGTAGGTTCTTCTAAAGGGGGGCTGACATCCCACACAAGATCCCCTGCTCACCTCTGCTCCCGGGGTACTCCAGCTTGTAAAACTAAAGAAACCACCAGGAACAAGGCCACACATTGTCACCAGGGCAACAGCAGGAAAGATGTGTACAATCGGTTACACATCCAATGGCCTTGATACTGGTGCAACCAGGAAAACGGAGCAAGAATTCTGGAAGACAAAACCCCAAGTGAGCAGGGCATTGTTCTTCCTCTCACTCACCTGAACTCTGTGGCCATCCTCTTTTCCGGTCCTCGTGAAATATGAGAGCCTATGCTTTACGCCAGAGACTAAACACACGTCAGGGTGTCTGGGGCAAGGTCAAAATACTCAGTCACTGAGCAGAAAGGGAGCTTGGGCAGGAATGTCCTCATGTTTGCACCAAACTTTGTCACTCATTTAAAAATGTAGGGGGAGAAAAGAGCACTGGAGTGGTGAGTGTGTAGGAAGTCACTCGGGTACAGAGTACTTGGAAGAGTGTGGTGCATCAACCATGTAAATACACATTTGAGAGGAAACAGTGAGGATCATGATCTTGACTTGTTATTCTTCTTCTTCATTTGATCTGGGCTAAGCTAAGACAGCCCCACTTAAGAAGTCCTGATAACTTTATTGTGAGTAGAATTTGCCATGAAAGGCAAAACTCTTCAAACCCAAAGAAATTAAATATTGCACTATTACGGCAATAGTGACAGCTCTTCCAGTTACAATGACATTTGTTTTTGTGTGTATCTTGAACCACATTTGCTTGTTATCCATGCTAACTTTCTCCAGCTTTTCCACATCGAATTCAATGTTAAGATGAGGTACTTGGCTTGAGGAAAATCGTATGCATGCTGTAACTGAAAATCACCTGACCAATTCTTCTGTATTTTGTAAACCAACATGAAGGCAGAGCTGAGTAAGGCTGGTCACCAGAAAGAGTAGCTGAGGTATCACTGCAAACTGTTCACCATTTTTAGAAAAACAGCCCACAGCATGTGTGTTCTAATGGAAGACAGAGGACCAGGAAGATGGCTGACATCTATTCCTCACCAGCACAGACATCTCACCTTCTTACCTGTTCTTTGTCCTCCCTTTCCCATTCTGGTATTATCTTCCTTCCTTTGCTAACATATTTCACTCTTGCAAACAAACCTTTAGAAGCCACTGCTATTAGTCTACCTGTCCATATATTAACAGAGTTCTTTCTGGCTGTAGTACTGGAACTTTCTTTTCTTTTCTCAGGGTATATTCATCAATAGCCAGTCATCAAGCGAGAAATAAATCCTCCAAACTTATTATAAGTTCACCAATGAGTTAAACATCAAAAGGAGACAGAACAGGAAGCTTTATAGGAAGTAAAATATCAAAACATTGCTTTAAATACTTCAGTACTTCACGCAGGAGACACTTGGAAGAAAGAGGAAAGGAAGAGAATTTCTTGGACCAAATAGTAATCACTACTTTATTTATGAAGTTGGTCTCTTGGTAATCAGTTTAGCATAACAAATATTCACCAAATTTATGGAATTTTGGAGGGAGGAGAAAGAGGGATTATTTCATAATTATGTATGTGGAACTCTATATGTCTGTACTGTAAATTAATTTCTTTTGGTATGATATTTGGTATACCTCTTGGGTAAATAAAATATGTTATCAGCCAAGTATTAAAGGGTAACATCAATAATGCCAGATTCCCAAGGCTCCATTATTTGCATACGTTTCATTCTCCCAACTGATGAAAAAAATCCACGCCTTATAAAGTAACGTGTTTCAGTCTGCTTTTCCCCCCACAACTCCTGTCTTTGGTTTGAAACATGGAATTTAAAGCAGCGGCCTTCTGTTTTGAATTGCCTTTCTACTTATCCTCGTGATGTTTCATTGTTCTTCCAAGGCCCTTGGCCCAGGCCCAGAAAGACAAAAAAAAAAAAAAAAGGGGGGGGTGATAGCAATGAGTGGTTAAGGAAGATTGTTCTGCTTCGGTTTTTACTTTATTTTAGATGTATTCCTTCTCCACAGTGAGCTTCTCAGACATGAATCTAACGAAAGCCGCCTGTTACTAGACCGTCTAGAGTTTCTAGATGAACAAACAACAAGGAAATAGGATGAGCTCTGCTATGCACCATACTCATGGGTGAGGACTGGAGGGATGAGTGTGTAGGAAGTCACTCGGGTACAGGGTACTTGGATGAGTTGTTGCATCAGCCATGTAAATACACATTCGAGAGGAAACAGTGAGGGGAAACCGTACTCATAGGTCAGGGGGAAATGAAACTCTGAAGATTCAGTGCTTCATCTTTCTGGATTGAGAAAGTGGTTTCTGGGTCCTAAGCAGATGCTTACTTAGGGCACACTCTCTCTCCAGAGAGGGGGTGAAGCCAGGGCACCAAAAAGCTCACAGAGAAAGGGCAAAAAGGTAGGGTGTGTTCACTAAGGAAATCACTCTAAATCTCTGTCCAGTGTTACATATAGTTTCTCTGCACTAACATAGTTTCTTTTGGTACCTTTATAAATCAAAGTAGATAGTAAAAAGCAGAGAGTTCTATAAATTTATGAATTCTGGAACTGAAGGCAAATCTTTAAAAGTTAGGTTCCAAATTGTTGGTAGTGAATGGCTGTATCAGAACTTTAAAATAGGTAGTAGGCAGGTTGAAGTCTCCTAACTTAACCTAAAAGACAATAGTCGATTGTCTCGAGGGCAACACTGGGTGTTTTAAGAAGCACCTTTCTTCAAAGGTGTATTTATGGCATCTGTGAAGTTATGGTGCCTGAGTTCTGCTTCTGGCTTTAGTACCATATGGACTTGCTGAGCCTCAGTTTCCTCATCTGTACTGTGTGAATGATGAAAGCTGACATAAACAGGGGCTTTCATGTGGTGCGTGGCACATGGGAAGCACTCAACATAGTAGACGCCATTATTACTAAATAAGTAGACAAAGTTTGAACATACTACTCACAAAGTATTGCTGCACCTTTCTAAGCCTCCATTTTTTACCTAGGAGAGAAGTTAATCATACTTATGTCATAAGATTAAACACATAAAGATGAGCACAAAGCAAACCCTTGATAACAACAGTTACAATCACTCTATGTCTCCTTCTTCTACAATTTTAGTGCCAAGACAGCAGGACCATCTGTTTTATTCATTGCTGTAGCCTCAGTGAAAGAAGCCAAAGAACCATCAGAACAATGCCTGCACGTGGGAGGCGCCCAGTGACTGTCGATCCAAAAGTCATTATTGTTGTCATGCTGTGTAGAGGCCATACACACATTTTAAAAAATATTTAGATACATACTAATGTTGCTTTTATTTAAAATATGCTTAAATTCTAATTCACCCATTTCTGTTGACTTTCTCTGAATTAATCTAACCTAGGGAGGTTCATTGTGTCTGGAATAACGAGAGACAGACCTTGTGAGGACATAGTGGGATGGTACCTCCTGGGTCTTCATTTCCGGATCTGGGACATCATTTAATGCAAGGTGTTCGCAGGCAGTTAAGAAGCCCAGGAAGCTGGCTGACCTCTATTCTTCACCAGCATGGACACTTCTCCTTCCTACCCGTCCTATATTCTTCCGCTCCCACTCTGATACTACCTATTTCACTCTGACAAATGAGCCTGTAGAAGTTACTGCTCTTAATCTATCTGCCTGTATATTAATAGAAGAATATGTGAATAAACAAAACTGAACAAATGCAGAGACACACTGTAACAGGTACTTAGTGTTGTAAGTTCAGGTTTGCAAACACCAGTGTACACCCACTCCCACTCAGTTAAAAGGAGAGGCTTCAAATGGAAGCCAGGAACTTTAGTGTTCCCTGGGACAATGTAGTGTGGAAAACCAAAAAAGAAACTTTCTCTCATGAAAGATTGTTAAATTGAAAAAAAAATATATCAGAGGAGCAGACAATATTATTAGTGGCAGAAAAAGTCAAATAAATCACTTTTACCTTCAGTCTGATGTGACTAAGCACGTAATCCCTTTTCTCTGGCTACAGGTGCCTTTGAGAATGAACTTGCATAAAAGGAAGCAGTGAGGTCCCACTTCTATCACTATCACTCTAATACCAAAGAGGTTCTAGTGCCCTTTGGCTTAACCTTGGAGGTGGAAGCTCCCTCTCCTGGGAATCCATCCAGTGGGGGCTTCTCAGTGGTTTCTCTACAATGGTCTTGACCATTCAATAGACTCATTACAGCTTAACACAGCCTACGGAAGGTTCCGGTCAGGGTCTGCCAGAGAGCCCACCGCAGGGACTTCCTCTCGCTCTCAGCAAGGTCACAGGAAACTCAAAGGGGCAACTCTGAAACTCACTTCTCAGAAGCCCCAGCTGCTGGTGCGAGACCCACTGCGAAGTGATTTAGATACCCATTTACCCTTCGCATTGGCCCGTCCTTTGCTCACAGTATTGGAATGTGCTGCACAATATGCTTTTTTGAAGAGGAACCAGAGAGTAATTCATCTTCTTTATGTGTGCTAAGCAGAGCAAGAGGCGAGCGGGACCCACGACGAGCTGGGGAGTAGTGATTAGTAACAGCTGACAGCCTCAGACCAAGACCCTTTCTTTGGTTACCTCATTGTAACAGCCGAGCACAAAGGAATGACTGTCCTCTTGCCAAGACTTAGAAACTCAGGACCACGGAAAATGGAAGCAAAAGGAAAATTGTGTGTTGGGCAGTGGGGGTAAGTGGCTGACCAGAGAGCCTCTTGGCCATACCTGTGAAGTGACTTGGAAAAGAAATCTCTGTCTTGTGGGAACGTGTGTCTGGGACCCTCTGTCGGGTGGATCATCCACCAGCAGCCACCAGGAACATGAATATTAGTGAGGAGAGAAGGTGAATTCACTAACTGAAAGAGCCTGCAGAGAGCAGAGAATTGCTTTGGTTTAATGAGAGGAAGTTCTTTGAGGGCCGGAGCCCCAGCCCCCTCTGGCTTTTTTCCCCTCCAAAGAATTATGACTTTCACCCACCCCTGCATGAGTAGTTTGCCCTTTCTAAAACAGCCCTCTTTCCTTTGGATTATGTTTCCTGCTACATTCCCACATGACTTTCTTAGGAAGATGATCAAGACAGCCTGTTTCCTAGGTGGCAGAGCTCTGAATGGCTATGACCGAATTCCACAGCTGGGCTCCACTTGTCCAAAGTTAACCAAAGGGCGTCTAGAGTTGACTGCGGAGCATGTCAGACTTCAAGGGGTGCCCTTTCTTCCCACGGAAGGCCTGTCTCTCACAGAAGAAAAGGAATTGAAATGAAAGACTCAGAGAAGTTGAAAACAACATATGGGTGCTGAAAACCAACTGAACCTGACCCTGCTTCCCAAAAGAATAGCTGAGGCAAGAGCGGGGCTCCAGGACTAGTGCTGAGGCTACGAGGCGGCGCGTCTGTGGCGCCACAGGAGCGGCACACACCTAAGTGACGGCAAGTCTACCCATGCCCCAGCCCGGCCCCAGTCTTTGGGGGGCAATCCGATGAGTCTGAACTGGATCAGGTTCAGTTTGTGGCTTAAAACTGAAATTATAGTCTTTCAGAAAGATAAATTTCTTATTAAAAGTAATCAGAGAATAAGACATTCATCTTATCTATTTTCCAAATTAAATCCAGAGATACGTATTTTATCTGCTTTATAAACAAATATATTTTTATTAAAATTTAGGCCCACATTTGACCAGTTAAGACAGACAGAGAGAGAGAGAGAGAGAGAGAGAGAGAGAGAGAGGAGAGATTAATCTTTGAAGCTAGAGTTAGGGGGTGAGAAGAGAAAGAGTAAACTGCAGCAGAAAGAAAGAAGAAGCGGAGGTGTATGTATGGGTGAAGAAGTTCAGTAGGTGCTCTTATCACAATGCATTTCTTGAGCCAAAACTAACACTTTTAGTTCTGACTAGTTCCCTTTGCATTTAAAAGTTCATCAACTGCTATTACCTAATCTATAAAGGGATGATAAAGGGATAAAATCTCTGACCCAGGGAATCAGAGAGTATGTTCTTTTAGCTCCCTGAGCCGAACAATAGAGCTGTATCACATCATAGAGTGAAAGAAACCTTCTCCATCTTGGAGTTCTTTGGCTTCCCTCATCTTTGCCCCATGCATAGAACGAGAACATTCTGTCCTCAGGACAGAAACAGCCCCATTTTTGCCCCTAAGCTCAAGGGCAACAATGGGATCAAATTATTCCTAATATATTCCACAAGTAGTGGCTAAGATGTTTATAATTTTCTTCCTTTACTGAGAGGGAATTGTTTTTGGATGTTCTCTTTCACCTATATATATCTATATACACAGTTTCTTTTAGCTTTTCAACTTTATATATTTCATTTCTTTTCAGGAAGTATTTAGGAATTCCTGATATTATCCAATGAAAGATTCAGATGGTCCCCTACGTCATACTTCACCTATCCTGATTACACTTCAGGAATTAAAAGAGTATACAAAGAAAAGATGAAGATGAGTCACTTGGTAGATGTTGCAAAGGATGGGTTGGTAAAATAATCCCTTAACATGGAGTCCAGGAAGTGGATTGATGATGACTCAGTGACCAGTGTTTGGAAAAAGCAAAACCTATGGGTAAGTGCATTGGTGTAAAATACAATCACAGTAAATGATTTTAAAAAGAGAGACAGAGTACTGCAGACATTGTTGTTAAACAATTTAAAATGAAAGTTTTATTTTAAAAAAGGTAGCCAGACATGGTGGCTCACACCTTTAATTCCAGCACTCGGGAGGCAGAGGGAGGAGGATTGCTGTGAGTTTGAGGCTTGCCTGGGCTACACAGTGAGCTCAGGGCCAGCCTGAACTACAAAGCGAGACCCTGTCTCCAAAAAATAAACAAACAAACAAATAAAATAAAAAGGGTAAAGGAAAGTGGTGCAAAATACTTTATTTTAAATGAACGATTCAAAGGGCCTAGAATCTTATCCAAATAATGTAGGTGTTGAAAAAGTAGCTAAGTGAACAGTAACTTGCTTCCTCTAAGAGTGACCACTAATTCCTTCTGCAATTTAAATATTTTCACTTAGGTATACAGTGATTCAACATTAATTAAAGGCTCTTGATGCTCTGGTCAGAGACATGATAATTAGGCCTCTGATGTACAGCTGTTCCTTTGTATCCTTGTATGGGTGCTAGGGCCCCTTGGATACCAACTATGTGGATGCCATAGTCCCTGACTTAAATGACATAATATTTTCATATAACAACACACACCCTCCTTTATATTTTAAAGAATCTTTAGATTATTTATAATACATAATGCAATGTAAATGTTATATAATTACTCAATACACTATAATGCTTAAGAGTAACAATAAGAGGAAAAATGTCTGAATACATGAAGTACAGACAAAATAAAAATTGTCCTTGAATGTTTTCGATCTGCATGGTTGTATCTGAGAGTATGGAATATGGAGACACAGAGGGCTATTTTTTTTTTTTTTAACAAGCAACACAACTTAAAACAACATATTACTGTGGACTAATCCTGAACAAATAAAACATATAAAGCTATCCAGCTGGGTGATTTGCACTAGAATTGGAATGAAACTGGGGTGTCTCTTGGTAAATACTAGAAGGAAATATTTGTAGTCACCATGGACTCCAGAGCCAGCTTGCTTTGAATCCTGGCTGTTCCACTTACTAGGGACGCAAGACATGTAGCCTCTCAGTGTCTTGCTAAGTAGGCTTTTTATGATCACTGAATAAATTAACATATGTGGTAGATAGAACAATAAGTGGCATATACATCAGTGCTGATTTTTATTGATTTAAACATATTTTTAGTTCTGAATGTTTGTTGGAACAACACTGCAAAATATGACGAGTCTGCCAAACCAGGGCCTATATCCCCTTGGCACTGTGCCAAATGCTTTATCTCTTTTAATCCTTCCAGGCAACGCTCTATGGAGAATAGCAATGGCCAATGCCGTTTATAGGTTCAGATATAAGGAAGCAACATCCCCTACTCAGAATCACATCTCTAATAGATGGCATTGCTGTGAAGTCTGATTTTTTTTTTCTACTCCAGACCCACCATTTCATTGAACACATATTGCTTTGGAGATTCTTTGCAAAATAATTTCTTTTCCTTAGGTTTATAAATTGTTGATTTGCATTTGGTCCACCTAATAAGAAATTAATGTTTGAAAAAGTACCACATATCATAGTAAAACAGGATGATGAGGCATGTATTATAAAGCGAGGCTTTGATGACAAGGGCTACTGTCACAGCAAAGGACCCTTATACTGGATTTAGTCCTGACATCACAACATGGCAGCTTTATCCAGAAAGTGATACACTAATGACTATCCCAAATTAAAGAAGAAAACTCAGCCATCCATAATAACCCACTGCCAGGCCTTGGGTCATTCCAGAACTCACAGGCCCCTGATGAAGCTGTAGGATTCCCTCTACCTCTCAGACTACACCCTTTCTCCAGTGGCCCTTCTGTATCAATTCCGGATTGCCCCAATCTGTAAGATCTCTCACTGCCTCCAGTTAATGTCCTATATCTCTGGCCTACATGTTCTTTTCTCAGCTTCATTTCCTACATAGACTCACCCTACTATCCCAGCAAACTGGACTGCTTAGTATTCCCTGGATGTGCCTTATGTTTTCCTGTTTCTGCATCTTTGCTTTCAAGGATTCCTCTGCTTGCCTTCCATTTCCTGTGGAAATCCTACTGCTAGTCCAGTCCTTGAATTCCCAGAGCACATTCTTTGTGTTTCTTGGCTTCACAATCTGCTTTGTTTTCCAGACGTGTGTGTACTTGTCAGGTTAAATTTTCAACTCCTTGAGGTTAGAGACTGGCAGTGTCTCTTTGTATCTTTATTGCCTGCATTGGTCAGCATATTGCCTGCCCAAAACAGGAGTCTAATAAGTGCATCCTGGACTAGATTCAAGACCAACGTAGTGGTAGCCTCTCCACTCTGCTTTGTCAAAGTTTGTCCTAATGTGCTCAGTTCCAAACAAACCACTCCCAACACAGTGTGACCAGTGCAGAGTACAGTGAACTATTAATATTTTGAATGAGAAAACATATGGCTATATTCATTCTATTTTAGCCACCACTTGGTTCATATTAAGGTTGTAGCCAAGCTACACTGCTGCCAAGCTCAGTTGCTCCCTATCCTGGAATTGCGCAACTGTCTTTGGAATCTAAAAGCAGTAATGTACGTTTATCCCTTGCTCAACTTGATATCATTGGTTTTCATCCAGCATTGCAGCCTATTGAAGTCATTTTGACCATGATTATAGGCAGAGGCAGTGAAAGCTGTCCTTCTTATGTCATCTGAAAACACTAATAGATGTTCTTTATATCTTTTAGTCATTGATAAATGTGGAATAATAGGACAGAGCTTTTTGAAAAGCACACCCAGATGCTTTTCCAGTTGTCTTTCTAGCATGACACAGACTTCAAATTTACTTCACTGTTTTTATCAAGCCAATTTTATTGTCCAAGTATTAGGGAAGGGTAAAAAAATTTCAGAATAACCGAAACAAAGTAAACCAGGGATCCTGCAGCCAAAATGGTATTACAGGAAGGGAGTATTTTTTTTTTTTTTGAGGCAGGGTCTCGCTTAGTTCAGGCTGGCTCTGAGTTCACTATGTAGCCCAGGCAAGCCTTCAGCAATCCTCCTGTCTCTGCCTCCCAAGTGCTGGGATTACAGGCGTGAGCCACCACGCCCGGCGGGGAGTATTTTTAAAACATGGAAAAACTGCATAGTACATGGAACTATTACAAAGTGTTTTGTGATAGCACTTTAAGACTGACTTTGTAATTTTAGGAAATATTCAATAACTATATAATGCTATTAATAACTAGTAACTGCTAGCAATTATGGCAGGTTAAAAAAAAGAAAAGAAAAAGGTCACCAATCAATCACACATGATGCAAGCGGCAATACCAGTGTTCTCAAACATTCATAGCTTTAGATGTATGCCATTATATTACTGGGTGCCAAGCTGTGACCTAGACTAAAGAAACCATGTAACGGTTTCTCTCACTTGCACTCCTTTATTTGTTGGTGCTGGGATAAAACCTAGAGCCTCCCACGTACAAGACAAGTGTACTTTACCATTTAGCTCCATCCAGAAGACTGCACTGGTTTTAATACAATGCAAAGTTGATCGTGGAGAACATAATCCCCACAGGAAATCTGTAAACACCCTTGGAAACCAAGTCTGTCATCAAAAAGCCAAAATTAAATGCTTAAAACTGAGGCTCGCCGGGCATGGTGGCTCATGCCTGTAATCCCAGCACTCGGGAGGCAGAGACAGGAGGATTGCTGAGTTCAAGGCTTGCCTGGGCTACATAGTGAGCTCAGGGCCAGCCTGAACTACAAAGTGAGACCCTGTCAAAAAAAAAAAAAAACAAAACAAAAAACTGAGGCTAAGTCATGGCTGAGTCCCTCTCAGTACAACAGGGAAGGCTGAGGAAGCCAAGTGCTCAGTGATGTTCGAAAGGACACAACTAGTTAGCGGAGAGCTGGGGACAGAATGACAGAATCACGGCCTTGCATTCCTGAGACAGCATACAAAGCCCTCTGTAGGGCACCAACTTGAAACAAAGTAGTTTCTAAAAAATGTGAACAGAAAATATATAGTGATTTTACTTATCCTCAGGGGGACCAGAAGCAATTTCTCCTTTGTAAACGTCTAGGTGCGGCAGGAGGGCGGACTCAGGTGCGGCAAGTCAGCTGATGGGAGCTGCAGTAATGTGCAACATAATCTCTGAAACTGGCTTCTGATTAGGGAGCCAAGGAGAATGCCATAAGAGGCTCGGCCCTGACTGAGGAAACAATTCTCTCCGGGCAAGTGTGAGGAGGGGCCTTACATCTGATACTCTCCAGCAGGGAAGCCAGAAGGGCCTCTGAAGTTGCTGTTTGCGGCACTGAAACAGAATCTCACGGTAGCGGTCATCACTGACCTTAGTCTCGTGCCTACAAATTGAGGGCAGCCACCCTCCCAGCCATGGTCTGCACCGAGCTCACCTCCAGATCTCTCCTGAGGCCTATATGACAAGTATTTTTTATTACGGTTGCTACTTCCACTTCAGAAATGACCCAGAATCCCAAAGCAACTTCTCCCACAGGGAGTCAATCAGTCAGTGCTATGACTGGTACAGAAATTAGTCTGGTAACTTCTAAATTTGTATTCTTTAAAAACCAAATAGGAGTGACCACAAATAAGCACAGGCAGGGCCAGAGGGTTAGCTCAGTGGTTCCGGCACCTGCTTCGCAAGCGCAAGGTCCTGAGTTCGATCCCCGGTAACCACATATAATGTTGGGCGTGAAGATACGCCCACCAGCAATCAACACCGCATACCACAATGCTGGACGTGGTGGCTCACGTCTGTCATCCCAGCACTCGGGAGGCAGAGACAGGAGGATTGCTGAGTTCGCGGCGGCTTGCCTGGGCACCATAGTGA